>JAYESA010000243.1:300000-302873 GCA_036927795.1 Iris macrosiphon
TTTCCTTATTGTGTATCGCTTGTATCTATTGTGCATATTATATATTCACATCTATTTACTGTTACATAGTTTATATCATTGATTAGAACTGATGTTAGAGATGTACTTCACTACATTCCTGACTGAAAAACATTTTTTAAAGGATTCGAGAGATTTGTGTCCGACATACTCTGGACTTCGACTTATAGATGGTGCAGACTTGGACCCACTAGTTCTGGAGTGATTGTTGGGAGGTTTATCCAGATCACTCATTTTTCATAGTTAGTTTTTTTAGCACTTTGGTACCGAATTTATTTCTGGCTCATATTTGAGTGTTTTTATTGTTCTTTTGGTGTTGTTATATATTATATCGATAGTTATGTTAGACTTCTTTGATATCTTCTCGTGCTTTAGAATATGATTGAGTTTTATATTGAGATATTGTTGACAGAATTTATATTATTGTGAGATATTTAGATAGTATAGTTAACCAAGACAGCATTCTACCGTCGATGTTGCGGCGTAGGCTGGGCGTTGTTTCTGACTTGCATCCCTACATCGGGTGTGGGTCGTGACACATTTTTAGTGGTGGTCCATGCAGGTCAGGCTTCATATATTTTGCGATGTCGTGGTAGTGCGACAACTTAGTTATACTACTGTGAGCCTGCAATAGGATATAGGATATAGGATATAGTATATAATATATAAGATATTAGGATGAGAGGATACTCAGTCACAAATTTCTTAAGAGATTCCTGGGACGACACTTAGAGAATCTTATTACAATTCCTATTTCAAATCTTTTTTCTTGTTTTTGTCCGCTCTCACTTGTTATTGTTGAATTTAGTTCTTGGTGATTGATTGTTCAATTTGTTTCTTGGTGATCGGTTGATTTAAATTTTTTGTGTTCATTATTGAGTTTGATTTCATATTGAGAGAAATTTTATGGACTAAGTTACGGTATCATCTGATGACATATGTTGATGAGGACAGTGGAAAAGGTGAAACGTCTGCTTTAGTTATAGAGCATAGAGTTTATCGCAGCCATATTAGCTGGCATAGCCAAAACGTAGGGACCTAACTTCGGATGTACATATCCTAATTATAAAATTTAGAGTTTCTCGCAGCCATACCGGTTGGCGGGGTAAGGATTCTAGATGACATGATTATAGAGTTGCATACCCTAGTTATGGAATCTATCGTTTATCGCAGCTATGCTTACTGGCGTAGCGATGATTCTGAGTGTCATGGTTTCGGACAAACGTGTATGATTATCATATTATGTCTTAAATTGATTCTTAAAGTATCATCTCAATACTTATTCATTTCTGTTATTTCAGGACTTTATTCCATTGTTCTTTAGCTTAGTAGTAGAGATACCTTCAGTTCTCTAGTCCAGTTTCTTATAGAGCTTCTTTCTATTAGAGTCCATGTTAGTGTGATAATTTGTGACTTGTAATTAGGTCTTTGTTTTGAGTATCAGTGTTGACTATTGAGAGTATGACTTATGAGTCTATAAGTGGTTCTTGGTTGGGCATGTGAGCAATAGACATCAATCTAGGGACAACCCATAGCATAGTACTTTGTAGTAATAGTTCTATAATAGGTGTCATTATAGTTAATATTGGTACTATAGGTAGAAGGGGGAGTAGAGAGTATCAGTAGTAGTTCTACGAGTTAGTATCAGTATCAGCATGCTTACTCTGGACAGTCATGAATTCAGATAGTTGGGTGATCCATGTAACAATTAAGTATCAAGAAAATTGTGTTAAAAATCAATAGAGCATGATATGCAATTGGGTGGTTGATACTTGGGTGTATCAAGAGTAAAGAAATGTATAAGCATCAAGGTTATTAGTGAGTGTGCCATAGTAGAATAGTACCCATAAGTGTATAGGAGAGTGTGAGGGAACAATAATATATTGTGCTAAAGTAGTAGGACTTGTGATACAGGTTGATGTGAGTAAATAGGATTATACCAATATATAACTAGTGATGGGTATATCACCTGATATTGAGCTAGTGATGTGCTGGAAGCAATAGGTAGAAGAGTGTCTAAAATTATATGCAGGATGCACAGTAGATGATGAGTGTCAATGTGAGTTCATGAGTATCAGAAAGTGGAAGTTTGAGTGTTAATATTATATTATAGGTTGAGAAATATCAAGATTGGTCATAGAAGATATGTAGTGCATCACTGATTTGTGTATCCATCTGTAAGGTTTGAGGAGAGATACATATACATCAATAGAGATATGGAACCATATATCTACCTTTGAGAGTGAAGTAAAATGTGTGTAACTAATGCATTGGATGTAAGTGATCATGATTTCTAGTGAGTATGATGAAGTGATCTAATAATGAAGCTAGTGCCCTTGAACCTTAAAGACATATGTTGTATAAGCTAGTATAACTATATCAAAAGTGCTAGTGTTTCTATATCAGGGATTAGTTGACTAATGTGCTAGTAACAGTAAGTACCTTGTGTAATGACATTGGATTGGTGTATCAGTTAATATGGATAGAAAAGTATTTTGGAGTAATAGTATAAGTGATCCAAGTAGTAGAGGAGAGAGACAATATATATGTAGGAGTAAGTTCAGTAAGTATAGTACCTTGCTAAATTTGATTATAGAGGTCGTATGTATCATAGAATAGTCTGAGGGGTATAAGGATACCAGTGAGATGTCATGGTGTTGTAATGACTAGAAGATAATTATGTATTTATTGTGTATAGGTGAGAACCTTAGGATGATTAATAAATGTTAGAGGATAAGTTGTACCAAGTATCAGATAGAAAGAGATACCCTAGTAACAAAAGCTAGAGTACCTCAAGTATTATGAAAGTTTAGGCACAAATATTTTAATAACTAATATAATGATATAGAGGAGAG
>JAYESA010000244.1:0-295000 GCA_036927795.1 Iris macrosiphon
AACCAAACATTTTCCTTCAACCAGTATGCACCTCATCGACCTTGCTAGGCACATTGCTGCCCAGCAATCAAACTTCACAATTAGGTTAACAGTCTGCAGCATATCATGGTTTGATATGCTGTGGCTGCTGAAGGTTTGCTGAACTATGTTCATGAACAGCCTCATTGTAGGAATAGGACAAGTTTTGCTAAGAGAAGCACAAAGTTAAGGTAACAAAGAACGGAAGTAGGTTGCTGAAGTGAAACTCATAGAGGATTTTAAGCGGATATACCTTTATGTTAATCAGAGTAACAGGATTAACTATGCTCTGCCAGTCTGCTAACTGTGAACAATAGTTGAGGCTACCTACTGAAGGCGCTCACAATTTTCCATATGATGTGATACTAATATGCATGGCACAGTTATGGATTGCTAATTTTGGCCATTTTCCCTATTGTACTTTCACATCAAAAAGTGGTAAAATGATTCCTGAATAAATTCCAACCAACAATAGTTGAACTTGTAGTATTCTTTTACAACCCAATTTGAAGACTATTACTAATTTTGCATGTTCAATTAAGATGTTATAAAAGAGCGAAGATTTCAATCAAATACTCGAAACAAATTATTGTTGTTTAATGAGACACATTTGAAAGTAGTCTAAAATAGAAAGAGCGTATCCCCTCATTCATGTTTTCAGCTAATCTTGTTAACATTGGCTATATACTTTCTTGTCGATGCATGATGGTGTGTCATTGCAATATATATATATATATATATATATATATATATATATATGGTTCATCAATGTATGGGCTTTCCTACTTCCCTTTGGCTGAGATGAACATGATAAATGACACCTCAAGCCCTTAATTATGTAGACAGATAAAGTTTTTTGGGCATCTACTACATTAAGATGAGAAGCCTTGCTAATAGGCAGTATCTAGCATTGTGTTGAATGTGGCTAGGGAAGTGGAGAGAGGACCTACGCAAAAGGAAATATTTTTCAAGAAGAAATGAAAAAGCTGCTGACCCTGGATTTTGGGATAAAGGCTTTGTTGTTGTTGTTGTTGTTGTTGTATTTGCAAACTCTTGTTTTGAAGCAGATCTTACCTTTGTGGAGTTGTAATTGTTCAAACATGGCTCTGTTAAGAAGCAATTGAAGTGGATAGTTTTTTAAAAAAATTATCTTCACACAATGTGTTAGTACACTAAGGCTTTATATTTGCATCCTGTAGGATGTGGGTTTCGGTCATGGAGACAATTATTACTAAAAACTGGGGGTAAGGCAGTGGAACTTGAACATCCCAGAGCCTGCATTGGTGGAGCCTCGCCACACTGGTGACATCTTTTAATGTGCATGATACATTTCTAGTTGTTGGAAGCATACTTGGCAATATAAGCATCTATCAGTGAGAATTTGCTCTATGCGGTTGCACCAAGAACTAGGACTTTTCCTCTCTGCTAAGGGTTTGAGGTCTTTACCAAGGATCAGTAATCTGTCGAGAAGAATCAAAGATTTTTCTCACATAACAAGTGCAGGATGTTCATTGGGGTCAGGTGTCTTGATGGTATGTGACTATTAAATACCCTTGAAGTGGAAGATAAGGTCATAAGACTGCTTTAAGACTAACCATGATTATGTGTTGTAATGCTGGTTAATAAAGAAACAAAATGTCGAAAAATGACCCTAGCTGCAATGTGAATTGTGAGATGAATGCGCATCAATACATAATACTTAAGCCTGGGAAGGTAGAAGCCGAATGAATCAAATTTAAGACAAGATCATGGGTTTGAGATGCTTTGAAAGTGTTCAATAGATGAATGGGTGCAGCAAGTGACATTTTGGCACAGAAGGTATACTAGGATAAAGGTACGAGAATATATTGATTCTTAAAGTGAATAACATGATAATTGCTAATTAAGCTAAAAAGTGATTCTTGATTTGAGTTCTGAAAAATAGCTTTATTTAGTGGATCACAAGGAATTTTGAAAAGGACCGTCATTGTATGCATCATAAGTTGTTAGTACAATTGATGAAAGTATATTCTTCCTTACATATAGTAGCTTTACAGAGTCTTTATGAAGGAAAACTGTGACAGTTTTTTATACTATCAAATGGACTTTGCATGAGAAATCGTCAAATTTTAATAAGTTTACAGGAACATGGGACACATTTTCTTTACAGCATTTGATTAAGCCCATGTAAGTGAGCTTCAGTTCCCATTTTCATTCTAAAATTGTCCTTTGTGTGAGTTATGCTATTTTTAAGCTTTTTTTTTTTTTTTTTGGTAATGGGGCTATATGGGCCTCTCGGAGCAACCGGCAAATCTGTTGGGTCCATGGAGTCCCCTCCCCCATGTGCCCATTGCGGATAGAGTGACTCAGACTCAGGACTCCTACATAGACACATGGAGACTTGCCTATCTCACCACCCTTAATGGGTCTTTGCCTCCATTAGCTAGCACGCCAGATTTTTATCTTCATGCCTTCCATGCTTCCATTGATCTTAGTATTATCTTATTACAAACTAAAATAAAAATCATTATCATAATGATATAAATCAGTTTCTTTGAAAGTTTTGCACATCCTTTCAGGTTGCTTTCATTTTGGAGAAAGTACATATCATATGGAAGCCACTCATGCCAGCGACAACTTACAAGAAAAGTATATGCATACTTTTGGATTCTGTCTTCTCTAAAATCACAAAGGATATACTTCTTTTAGATGATATGGCTGCCGAAGAGACCTTGCAGGTCTTCCCTATTAGATCCTCTGGATTTCTTTTTGAATGCTTATGTAGGTTACTAAACATTTTTGTTATTCATTTCAGCTCCAGGGCCTCATCCACATGCTGTTGGAGAACTTAACCTCAATGTTTGATTCCCTCATTGCTTTGGTGGATGGAAAAGAGAAATCCCTGAAGTTAATTTTGGATCGGTTGAATGAGATGATACCATCTTTATCAAAGTTCCGCAAACTTGCAGGTATGATATGCTCATGATCAGGCTAAATATTTTTCTGCAGAGTTTTTTTAGTCAGTTCTGACATGAACTTAATAATTTTATTTTTCCTGGTAGACTTGCTGGATATGCCTTTGAAGTCCGTTACAGCAGCATGGGAGAGTGGTGAGCTGCTTAGCTGTGGGTTCACAGCATCTGAGGTATGTTTAAGTCTTCTGGCATCTTTATATCTAATCGTGATTGATGTGGAAATTTATTTTCTTAGTCTAAATTTCATCTTCAAAGAATATATATTCTTAGTATTGTACAAGTAACAAGCTTCAATTAATGTTTATATGGAGCCTTAGTAATTGTTGACAACAGATCGAACTCTAGACATTATTAGGTTCATGCCACACTCTTGTTTGAATCCTCCCAGCAAAGTTCCTGTAATGCAAGTTTTGAGACGTAGATGTTCATGATTCTTGAAGACCAGTTGGAGACTAGAATTAAGAAAAGTCAGTCCTGGCGATTGCATTTTTTCTTTTTATTTTTGTCGATGAGGAGGCATAGTGATGACTGAGGAGAGGTATCATATTCATTTTGGTTGGCATATGTGTTATAGGTGCAACCTTTGATAAAAAACCTGATATCCTAACAAGCTTTCTCTATACTTTCCTCACTAACCTGGTAAAACTTTCCCTTCATGGTACACCGCCAATTCATTTACTGTCAATAAGAGATGTAATGTTGAACAATAGGATGGCCATTATTGAAGAGAGGATTACATATATATAGGAGGTTAATCTCTCTCACTTTTGTTCTATCCGATGTGGGATTAAAGCCCAATACTACTAATACTTAACATACTACTGATAATTAACACCCTCCCTCAACCTGGAGCATAGATGTCAATCATGCTGTCACGCCCCGATCTCCCGCAGGCTAATCGGCCGTTCCCGCTAGGCGGAAATCACCCTCGCCAGCGCTCCCGCGGAACGATCGCTTGACCCATCCGGACGTGATGCCGCACGAGCGTGAACCGCGCCCGTGCAAGGCTGTGATTCATTGGCTGGCGGTAAGAGTTCTAAGCCACAGAGTCGCACAGATTGTCCGAGTGCAGCGGAGTCATGACCGCGTAGGCGATCGGTAACAGGTTCACTGAGTCGACAATATAGCGGAAGCATTGAAACACAAGTTTGAAGTAAAGCAACTCTTTTATTGATATGAACAAGTATTACAGGCGGCATATAGCCGAGATTACAAGTCGCTCAAGCCTCTCTCTCTGAAACAGTAAAAGCATGCCAAGTGGCTACAACTGTGGAATGATTGTACAGGCGATGTTCAGGCGAGTTCGGGCTATGTTCCAACATTATGTCTTGTATATGTGCTTCTGTTCCGGACGCACCGTTGCTTCGGAGTGATCTCCACGCCTAAGCACGCACGTTGGAGGCATCCGCACCGAACGAGGTTCTCCCGCACCCTGCATACAAACTGGTGGATTATCAGTACATTGAATGCACTGGTGGGGAAGCTACTCGCTCGCTCGACAAATCCAAACACGTAATATAAGTTCCGTGAACCAACTATTAAGTTGTCTTTCTAGTTGCCTTAGGATCAGTTTCATGCAAACATTGAATAGCCTAACGTGTCGGGCAGTGCGCCGTACAACATGAGAGGAAACACGGCGAGACTTACCAACTTACCATCTCCTTCCCTGTCCAAGGCAAACATTGAGGCAACATTGTTAATTCAAGCACGACAAGTATAAGCATTCAGGAGGCAAAGCATATGCAAACACGAGGGTCGTTTTAACATGATTGTTCAGGTGTTCAGTTGTTTCTTGATGCGATGCAATGACTCGCACGCGGATAGCCGCTAAGCGAGGATGACTTATCTATATGAACGTTTGTCGCTGGCATAGCCATAAAGGATACTAGTCTTAAACGAGAATGGTTTGCAACGAAAGTACAGTGGGCGCTACAAGCCATCTCGTTTAGTACAGTAGACTATACAGTAGAGTTCAGCCATGGAGCGGATGGTATGCAGCGAAAGAACGGTGGGCGCTGCACACTATCTCGTCCAGTACAGTTGGCTGAAACAATGGAGTTCCATCCGGATCGGAGCGGCCCCAGTGCCCCCGAGACCGTCCGTGGAACTATGCCTCGTTTCCGAGTTGTCCGCGACATGCAAGTCAGGGTCTTTTCCAATTTCACGAGGTACACGAGTACTGTAGAACAGGAGTACAGTAGTACAGTAGAACAATAGTACAATAGTGCACGAGTACAGGAGATGTTTGAATCATGATTCTGTACAGTGATTAACTTGCCTTGATTGCATTCCCCTGGTTCGGGGATTTGCCTTGGTGACCTAACGGTCCCGAATACTTGCAGGATCATTCAGGCACGGAACGACTACGTAGTAGTCTTCCGGGGTTTGGATGAAAACATGGCAACATTCAAGCAGACAAGCATGCGTTTCTAAGGGACATAAGTAAACACGTTTGCTCGGACCCGAAGGTAAGCTGAGAGATGAAACCGTTAGGGACTTAGCATGCGAGGGTCTGAATATAAGCAGTATTTCATTTTCCATGTTCTAGCATAACAATACAAGTTGGGATTATTTCCTTAGCTAGGTGCGTTGGATTTATTAGCATGCAGGGGGTGAATCACCTAGCGACTAGCATGAATATTCCAGATTTTATGTGTGCTGGCTAAGCAAAGACAAGTTCACCGTAGCCACCCACCTTAGTGATGATTCGCCTCGGTAGAGCGATACGCCTGAGCTAGCCTCTGAAAGCCTAAGCTGAATTCCTATAGGGACAAGTCTGGATATCCTTTACTTCTCTTTTGAGGCAAAGCGGGTCGGGACAGTTGCACTATTGCCGTTTGAGACGGCAGTCCGCTTGAGCGGAACGGGGTGTTAAACATGCCTAGTTTGTTACACAAAAATTGAACCCGAGGACCCAAAAGAGACTTTGTGAAGATATCAGCTATCTGATCATCGGTCCTCACGTGGTGAAACTTTATCATTTCCTTTTTATACTCATCACGGACGAAGTGGACGTCAATTTCAATGTGCTTCGTCCTTTCATGAAATACACGATTGGTAGTAATATGGATAGCAGATTGATTATCACACTATATATCTGCTTTTTTAGATCTTGTATCTTCCTCCAGCTCTTGTAGAAGGTGTTGCAGATATAATACCTCTGCCATGCTATGAACAATGGCTCGATATTTTGCTTCCGAACTTGATCGTGCTATTACACTCTACTTCTTGTTTTTCCACGATACTAAGTTTCCGCCAATAAATACTGAGTAGCCAGATATATAACGTCTATCTGTCAGGCTTGCATCCCAGTCAACATCGGTAAAGCACTCAACATATATCCCTGATTTTTTATCCGAATTCCTTTTTTTTGGATTCTGGACTAGATAACACATTCTGAGAACTGCGTTCCAATGTGGAACTCGTGGAGAAGCCATAAATCTACTTGCGACACTTACGGCGAAGAAAATGTCTGGGCCAGTCATGATCGCCAAGTAGTTGAGTTTTCCATCCACTCGACGATACTGATCCGAATTGGTCATCAGGACTCCCTCGTTTGGGAGTAACTTTGCCCCTGGATCCATAGGCGAGGTTGCTCCCTTGGCTTGCATCAGTCCTGCATCATTTAGTATGTCCATCACATACTTCCTTTGAGACATTACAATGTCCTGCTTATCCCGTGTGATTTCAATGCCCAAGAAGTAGTTCAACGATCCCATATCCTTGGTCTGGAATTGTTCTCCCAGAAACTTTTTCAGTTCTGCAATACCCTGGCTGTCATCTCGTGATTACAATGTCGTCAACATAGACACCAAGTATCCTTTCAGCTGATGTCTGTCGGTAGAATACTGAATGATCCTTCTTCGATTGACACATGCCAAACTGAGTAACGTGCAAATCGATCAAACCGCGCACGATGTGATTGTTTGAGACCGTAGAGAGCCCTCCGCAGATGACACACGTTACCCTCCCTTGCAACGAACCCGGGAGGTTGCACCATATACACTTCTTCAATATCTCCGTGGAGAAATGCATTCTTGATATCCAGCTGAAGTAATGGCCAGTCATAGCGAACAACTAAGGCTAAGAGTACGCGCACTGATGTCATCATGACAACTGGATATAAGGTCTCAAAATAATCCTCACCATAGGTCTGGGAATAGCCTTTAGCCACCAGACGAGCCTTTAGGCGATCAAAGTCATCCTATTTTACATTGATCGTGAACACCCATTTCCAACCTACTACCTACCGGTAGGTAAATCTACCAAGTCCCAAGTATGGTTCTCCCGAAGTGCTTTTATTTCCTCTTCCATAGCAGCACTCCAGCTGAGATGTTTGAGACCCTCGACAATATTGGGAATCTGAATCCCATTAATAGTAGTGCTACCGAGGACTGAGTGTGGCTCGCGAGCCCTTTGTAGTTGTCAACATACAAAGGATGATCACGACAGGCACGACGAGGTCGAGCTGGTGGAACAAGCGGAGGCGAACCAGTGGAGCTAGAGGAGGATGCCTCTGTGACTGTAGGCACTATCTGTGATGGTCGTACATGCGACGTCAGTACTGACTAGACTGGCTCGGTAAGGGAGGACACCCTTACGGGAGACTGTTGTGTTTGAACAGGAAACAACAAGAAACTCTCTTCTGGGTAGACTTAGGAAATTGTACCTGTAGTTTGTGGTATTGGAGGAAACCTGGTTTCAACAAAGATAATATCCTAAGAGAAAAAAAACCTCTTTAAGGTAGGGGAAAAACAACGATTACCTTTCTAATATTTAGGATACCCAAGAAAAACATATTGGATTGCCTTAGGATCTAATTTAGAAATTTTCGGTCGGATATTCCGAACATAGCATAAGCAACCAAAAATTTTGAGAGGTAGAGAAAACGACTCGTTCCGGATATAATCGAGAAAATGGAGTAGCACCATTGAAAACCGACGATGACATGCGATTAATAATATAGCAAGCGGTTAGTACTGCATCCGACCAAATTTTTTTGAGAGTACGTGCTTGAAATATAAGAGCACACATTATTTCCAAGAGATGATGATTCTTGCGTTCGGCCACACCATTCTGTTCTGGTGTGTAAGAACAGTTTGGTGGATCATGCCATTGCGGGACAAATCAGTATTGAACTCACGAGATAGATACGAACATTGCGGGACAGATCAGTATTGAACTTACGAGATAGATACTCACGACCATTGTCACTACGAAAATATTTAATCGGAACACCAAATTGTGTTTTAATTTCTGCATAAAAATTGCACCAAATTTTAAATAATGGAGTGATTTTTTATTAGATAGACAAAAGTGACACGTGAGTAGTCATTAACAAATGTAACAATATTTGAAACCCATTATTGATTCAATCGGACAAGGTCCCTATACATCAGAATGCACCAACCCGAAAGGAGCGGATGCAAATTTATTATGACTCACCGGATAGGGAACCCGGTGATGCTGAGCCAAGCGACACGACTCACAATAAAAATTAACTGGAACATTTAAAGATGGGTACATTTCCTGTAGAGCTTGGATTGATGGATGGCGTAACTGACAATATAACTCGAAAGGATCGATTTTCACGCCAGCACAAGCAATAGAAGAAGATACGTCAAATAGGTAAAAGCCTCCAGCCACATACCCCTTACCGACAGTCTTTCCAATCTTCAGGTCCTAAAAAACACAACCATCAGGAAAAAAAAATATTATTGAGCAAATGTAAGTCGCGAGTAATTTGACTAATTGAAAGCAAATTGAACGGGTTTCCAGATGTATGTAATACTGAATTGAGTGACAGTCCGGAAGAAAGACGGGCACTTCCTCGTTCACGAACTTTTAGTGAACTATCACTGGCAATAGTAATATCGAAAACACGATCCACCGATACATAATTGCGTATCATACATGCGTCACCAGTCACGTGAGCAGACGCACCAATCAGTCACCCACTACTTCGATCGCACCACACATGCCGCCGAGTATCCGGCTGTCGATCCAGATGTGGATGCTAAACTACGATGTTAAGCTTGGAAGTCAAAAAAATCTGTATATAACTCTGCAGTCATGTGGACAAAACGAATACCATCATCAGGAGCATCTGTTATAACATTGGCGGCATGAGCTTTAGGACATTGTCACTGAAAATGGCCATGCTGACCATAGTTGAAGTACATGCGTGGTCTTCCTCCATCACGACCGCCATTGCCTCGTCCCCTATCACGACCAATATTTCGGCCACCACCGTCCACCACGACCACCAAGAAATCCAGCATGAGCAGCACAAATAGCAGATCGATCAGTAGAAGCACCACCCGGAGTAGTCTCAACGACTTTCGCTGCCCGAAGAACGCGATAGTGAGCTTCCATCAGAGATGGAACATAAGATCCAACAATGATTAGAGAGCGAGCCGAGTCCGCATCTGGACAGAGAGGCAAGATATGCCATTACATGAAGCTGCTCATGTTGAGTCCTTGCTTCATTGATATCCGTTGTTAGAGGTAACATACGGTCGATCTCATCAGTCATAGCTTTAAAGGTCCGGAAGTGGTCATTATAAGATTTCTTCCTGATTTGCTTGGTATATACCAACGACCGAGTCGTAGATACGAGACAAATCACGTTTTTCATCAAACGCTGCCACCAAGTCCTCCCATAATTCCTTCACTGAATCCGTATTCTGAACCATGTCTTCCACCGATGGTTCCACTGTGTAAACAGTCGACTGTCATCTGTCTTCCATTGCTCAAATATGGAATCAGTCTCTGCTGGAGGGTTGTCAGTCAGATGTTTGGACAACCATATTTTTCGAAGCGTCTTCTCGACCTTTCGCCATGTCGAGTAGCCTTTTGGTCCGTCCAACCGTCGATCGACAAGTTGAATCGATGAAATCGTCATGCCAGTTCCCGTTAGTCCCGCCAATGCATTTTTGACACTAGTATCTGTACCACCGCTATTCACCTCAGTGCTTGTCATCCTTCAGTATTCCTGATTCGACTGTAGGTTTGATTTTTCCAACTTGATAATCACATCAACTCTGTCAATGCTCTAGAAACGTGGCCAGAACCGACACACGCATAGGAAGCATAGATTGAATATGGATCACATAAGTCAGGACAAAGAGGCAATCCATGTTACTCTCTGTTAGATTCCGATGTGAAGATCAAGTAAGGAAAGAAACAAAGATTCATGCAAAATAAACCACTTGTCTGCTATTTATTAGATTCCTGAAGCCGATTTTGAGAGTCAGAGGTTCCAGCAAACAAACAATTGTTTACCCTCTGAGGATTCCAACAATTTTTTTTTAGATATTGAGAGTCAGAGGTTCTAGCAAACAAACTATTGTTTACCCTTTGAGGATCCTGAATCTTTATTTTTTGAAGTGGAAAAGACGGCTAGGGTTTGGGGTTGGTGGTGACTGGGTTAGGATTTATGGACATGTTTTTCACGTCTAGGGTTTGGATAGAGAGGGGGGTCCGATCGGCAAGGGGGGCAACAACAGGGGGGCTGCTGGAGGCGGGGGGACGAGGGGAGGAGGCTACAGGTCCGGGGGGGGGGACTACTGGAGGAGGGCAGGCAGGGGAAGCAGCAGCAGCAACATGGGCAACGACAGGGGGCGACAAGGGCAGTAGCGGGGTGGGGGGGGGGTTGTTGATCTAGGATTAGGGGATTTTTTATGGAGAGAGAGTGGATGGATTATGGTCTTGATACCATGTAAAGTTGAATAATAGGATGGTCATTATTGAAGAGAGGATTACATATATATATAGGGGAGGTTAATCCCTCTCACTATTGTTCTATCCGATGTGGGACTAGTGGGACTAAAGCCCAATATTGCTAATACTTAACATACTACTAATACTTAACAAGAGAGAGATGTTACATTACTTCAAAAAAATGGTACACTTGACAAGATCCGTATGGTTTTAGTATACTGACAACCAATACTTCCTAAGAAGCTTTGAAATGTGGTTGTAATTTGTCTACATCTGGTGAATGACAACCATCACTTTTTATTTGTTAGATGTTGAGAATCAATTACGTCACCGACCTATTTAAGTGTTATGTGCCTCTTTATAATTTAGCTAATTGATCTCAAGCAAAAAAAAAATATATATATATGACGGTTCAGATTAGATCAAAATATCGCGAGAAATTGGATAGTTTAAGGATTTAATCTTAACTATTAAAAAAGACAATCCAATTGTTACTATTTTGGAGAACATGCGAGTATGCTTAAGTATGGGATCCTGATCTATATATTACCTTCTTACCTTCTGTATTGTTGTTTAAGCTCATCCAACCAAGGATCACCCTCCAAGTTACCTTAAACTATCATCCTCCAACTTCCGCTATACTATAAATAAAGAGTTCTAAGTTCATCCAACCAAGGATCACCCTACAACCTTCCCTAGATTATAAAGAGTCTAGACAAAGAGACAAGATGATACACTTTGCTATAGTTGCTGGCGCGGTCTTTGCATGATATAACTTTTAATTTTAGACTGGATGAACTTAGAATCATGCAACGATATCTTATGAAGATATATATAAACTCCATGATAGTAGGAAGAGTGTAACTTTCTACATCTTGCATGTCTTATCTTTGCATCATGTAAATTTTTAGATTGGGATGAACTTGGAATCATGCAACAATATCTTATTAATATATAAATTAAGCTTCACAGTAGTAGGAAGACTATAAATTTGAAATTTACATTTTGATAAACTTAAGTTTATCTTATAAATTATGGATTAAACTTCATAACTTGATGACATGGTACAACGTGGTGCGACAACCCTCTCTTCAAAATTGCTTGTTCTAGGGAAAACCCTCAAGAAATTTTGGTTAAGGTTCGCTATATCATATTCCTATGAGTATCAGTATCCGACTCATTCCTGTGAGTATTGGGATCGGCGGTATCGAATAGGAGTATCAAATTTTTTGGTATCAGAAAGCAAATAATTATTAACAAATTATGAACATTTTAGAAAACGTATTTTATACATTAGATATAATTTTAAGAATTTTCAGTGTTGTTTCTTAGCAGTTTTGAAATTGAATGAAATAATAGTCACCCTTCTCGATTTGTTTACATACAATAGATAAGTTTTCTTCTTTTACTTGTTTTCACAACCTTATTATGCTTTTACACCTTTGCTGATTTGTCTTTTTTGTTCATTTTTCTTTGTCGAATTGACCGAAAAAGATACCCCCAATATCGACATCAGTTAGTATCGGGTATCAATTGATATCGAATCGGGACATGCCAAACCGTATCGGTATCGGCCGTATCGGATCGGTGTTGACCGATACTGCAAACTATGGTTTTGGTGACTTAATGTCTACTTCCTATCTGTTGTATGTGTGTGTGTATATATACATAAACGAGATATGAGTTATTGGCTCATATTCCTACATAAGTCATGAACATGTGGACCAAATAGGAATTAAGTGTACTAGTGCAAATGACATGTAGGAGTATTTCTTTTGGTCCACATGTGCATGACTTATGTAGGAATATGTGCCAATGGCTCATATTTTATTTTTCACACACACACACACACACACACACACACATATATATATATATATATATGAGGAGGGATCAAAATTTTCGTTCTTAAGCATCCCCACATGTTTTCCGAAATAACAACCGTTAGATTTTATTTTTTGACTGTTTCTATTAGATCAAAATCTCGCTAGAAATTAGGTAGTTTAAAGATCTAATCTGAACGGTCAAAAAAGAGAATCCAACGACTACTATTTTTGGGAACATGCGGAAATTCTGATCCCTCTTTCTCTCTCTTTCTATATATATATAATATTTCACAATGACTGCAAAAAGTTTTCAACTCTTGGGTTACAACGGCCTTTCCCCCAAACCTGGGATCCTGGAGCTCCTACGGACGGAGATGGAGGGTTATCCGCTCATGTTCGCTTCCCGACGACCCCAGACGCGGGTGGTTGGACCACCATCGACCACCTGGACAAAGTGAACCTGTTCGTGGTCGGCTTCCGGTTGCGACGGAAAGACCTAAAACGGGCGGACGTAAGCGTCTTTATCCTTCTTCTGGCTTTAATTCTGCACTCATAGTAGAACGAAGATGGAATGATAGGGGATCCGCACACTTGCGAGTTGCTCACGGTGGTGTCCTGTCGGTTGTGGGTCGTCCGGTTTCTGGAGACCCGATAGGCCCATAGCGAAGACCCCAGGTCAATGTGTCTTATGATGGTTCTCCTTTGGGTCGGAGTTCATAATCTATAGGTGTTCAGAGTAAGTCATGGGTGGATATTTGCCGACCTCGGTCAATCCAAACTAGTGCTGCTATGCAATACGTTGGGCCGAAGACTATTAGAGAACATATGAGGATGGGACTATTAGAGAACATATGAGGATGTCTGAGTTCACAGAATATGGTCTGGAGAAGACGGCGGACTACTGGAAGAATGTTCTGATTTTCTCTGTCCTGGAGGATCGTCCGTTTTATGGCCAAATTAGGGCATATGCCAACCGAGTTTGGAAGGCGAGAGGGAGTATGGAATTGTACTCACATGATATTGGCTTTTACTTCGTGCGCTTTGATTTGCAGGAGGATGTCAACCGAGTTCTTTAAGAGGGTCCTTGGACTTTTGATGGCAGGTTTATTATCATTAACCAATAGCAGATGAATGCTAAATGAGAGTGGGATCTCCTTTATATGGTTCCTATATTGATTCGCCTACCGGATCTACCAACCCAATTATGGAGTATTCCTATGATCATGAAGTTAGTCAGCTTAATTGGTAACCCTATAAAGTCAGACGATGCGACGACTATGAAATATAGACTTGCGTATCTGCGAGTCTTTATGGATATAGAGGCGTCTACGATCCTTCCGCGAGAACTTAAGTATCAATTACCTTCTGGGGAGATCTACTCTCAGATAGTCGAATACGAATAGGTGCCACCGGTTTTTGATAAGTGTAAATGTTTTGAGCATGTTGCTAGAAAGTGCCTGCGTATACGGGCATAAGAGGTTAATGGAATTGACACTAATGTGCGGGAACAACAAGCAACTTTCCAGATGGAGGAGGGAGAGTTCAATCAGTCTATGCAGGAGGGGGATGTTGTAGTTGCTCCCCTTGGTACCGTTGGAGGATACTCAGCGGCCTGCAAGTGCAGATACTGCAGGGAGACTGGTAGTGGCGAATCTGGTTTGCCATCGGAAGAGATAGATAATATCCAAAGTATGAATATTATGCGGCAACCGGTAGAAAGAAAGGTTGATGAGCAAACGCAATCCTCCGGACATATGGTGCCATTTAGTGGACGTATTATGATGACTCGTCGCCAGAAGTAGCGGGCTAATAAAGGGAAATCTGTAGGTTCCACATGAGCTCATATTATCAATTACACTAGGAATAAGACCAGGGCACTACCTCAGGAACCTGGGTCGAGATTCACTCCACTGCATAATCTGGACCTAGGAGTTGATGAACTTAGTGTGGATAACCCAAATTGGGAAAAACTTATACAGGAGGATTCAGGTGTTTTTGAAGACTCACATGGACGAATGTATGGATTTCAGACTGAAATTCACCAATGGCCTGATGGTGAATTTGGGAGCCTCTTCGGGTCTTCCTATTGACAACTAATGTCGATTCTGTCATGGAATATGCGAGGGGCTAACTCACTAGGTCATTGGAGAGAGGTCAAAGAAGTGTTGAGGAAATTACAAAGCTCTATCAATGCTTTGTTGGAAACAAAAATACGATCAGAGAAGAAACTCACCAAAAGAACTTCGAACTTTTCAACACATGCGCATAACTTAGATATATGCGAGAGATGGCACGAATTTGGATTTGATGGGACACTAGAGTTTGGTCTAGTCATATCTTACATAAATCAGACCAACTTATAGTTGGAGAGTTCACTAATTGTGGAGGATTCCGGTTGATTTTTGGGGCAGTTTATTGCCACAACGATTAATGAAGACGGAATCAGCTATGACAGGATATTATTCGACTAAGTACTATGCTGATTCCAATATGACTAAGTACTATGCTGATTCCAATATGCATCTTCCACTTCTACTTGTAGGTGATTTTAATGCATTGCTTCTTAGTCATGAGAAGATGGGTGGAACGACGAGTTCCAGACTCTATTCTTGCAGACATCCAAGGATGTCTATGCAAGGATGTCTAATGCTTGCCAGTCTTAAATGTCTGGAACGTTTAGGGCACGTGTGGACTAGAACAACAGAGACATAGACAACAGGATTGCCTGCCGATCGTGCTCTTGGTAACAACAGGTGGTTTGAATGTTTCCAGCATCACTCGCAGAAGAATTGGCAGAAGGATTGGCTTCCATCTACGAGCGATCATTCCTCCTATCTAGTGCATATGGTGGCTGCTGCTTGCAATCGATCACAACCATTTCGTTTCAATAACACGTGGCCTTCTATACTAGGATATAAAGAATAAGCAGTTCTCCTTTGTGCATAAACTTAACCTCACGAAGGAGGAGCTCAACGTTGGTCCCGCGAGCTCCCAAGTTCTGAGCTTCAATTTCAACTGGCGTGTAACTGCATAGGATACAATATCAGCTTCAATCTGATCCACAGAACCTGGAGCTAGCTTAAGCCAGGAGAGTACTTCTTGAGGAGGTCCGGATTCTGGCTCTACAAGAGGAGGTTCAGTTAGCTCAGAGGGCCAAAGGTACATGGCTCAAAGATGGGGATCGATGTTCCAGGTTCTTCTATGATATTATTCGGACGAGCCAACATCGCAATTCCATCAGAAAGCTTATTGATAGCACTGGTAGGGTGATCTCAACCGAGTCTGAGATTCATGAACATGCCATGGAATTTTTTTCCAAGTTATTTCACCGGGAGGATTATATGCGAGAATTTTCAGATCTTATTTGCAAAAGACTGGTCTCATATCAAGGAAATATGCTTCTACTCTCCCCTGTCACTATGGAAGAGATTGAATCTATGGTAAAGGCGGCTGATCCCAACAAAGCTCCGGGTCCTGTTGGTTTCAATAGCAAGTTTTATATTTCTCATTGGGATGATTTGAAATATGAGATCTTGGATATTGTTCAGGACTTCTTCTCCAATAGAAGACTTATTCGTCAGGTTAATCACACCTTCCTCACACTTATCCCAAAGAAAGAAGGGGTGGCGTCTTTATCTGATTTTAGACCAATTGCTTGCTGCAACTTCTTCTAGAAAATTATTACGTCTGTCATGTGTCGTTGTATAGAGAAGATTATGCATGGGCTTATATCTCCCAATCAAGCAGCTTTTATCAAAGGAAGACCGATTGCTAATAATAACCTGCTGGCGTATGATATGATCAAAAACTTCAACAAGGTTGGAGGTAATAAGGCATGCTTGAAGTTGGATTTTCAGAAAGCATATGACACAGTGAATCGGGACTTTGTGTGCCATATTATGTTAGCGATGGGATTTGATCCTACGTGGGTGAGCAAGATCCATGAATGTATATCTATCAAACTTTTTCAATCCTTATTAAAGGCCAACCACATGGATTCTTTAGGAGTAATCGGGGTCTGCATCAAGGCGATCCATTGTCTCCGTACCTTTTCACATTGGTCATGGAATACTTCACATGTTTGATGGATGAAGCGGTGTACATGAAGAGGATTACTCCATTATATAAGGAGGTCCTTCCTACAGTGTCCCATCTTATACATGCTGATGATCTATTGGTTTTTATGGTTCTGTCGCGCAGGGGCTTCACTAATATCGTACAACTCATGCAAGAATTTGGTGCGTTGTCGGGTCTACAACTCAATTGAGATAAAGAGTAAGGTGTACTTTAATACTCATTGCCGTAATCAGGATGAGCTTAAAGCGATTCTTCAGATTGAAAGAGGAAACTTGCCAGTAAAATATTTGGGGATTATTGTTGTCTGTGAATTATGCACCTGCGAAGGAATGCCATTCTCTGGTGGAATACGTTCAGAAAAGAATAGAGTGCTGACAAGCTCAGACGTTGTCGTTTGGGAGGAGAATTGAATTGGTGCGATCGGTCGTCACTGCAATCTCTTTATTCTGGTTACATAACATTGTGCTCCCATCTGCTACTATACGAAAAATCCAGAAACTCTGTGCAGATTTTATTTATCGAGAGGAATATATGCAATTGCTTGGGACGATCTATATCGGCCCAAAATAGATAGAGGAGTAGGCCTTCAATCATTATTTACTCTTCGAGATACTGCGGGGTTGAGATTCACATGAAAATTCATTGAAGGTCGCTTTGGTCTGAATGGATGTGGAACATGTATCTGAAAAAGAATAAATTTTGGATACAACCTATGGATAATAACTTATCGGTTACGTAGAAGACTCCTAAAATATAGAGGCAAAATAAAGCCGATGATCACTCGGGTAATTGGTAATGGAAGCGATATTCATCTCTGGTTTGCTGGAGCATCAGAGCGTTGTGGATCGATTGGGATGACATGTTTGTGACGTCAGGTAGAGAAGAGACAATTAGCAGTCTATTATGCGGGGGTGATTGGCATTTATCCACTTGGTTGGAAGACTGCTTGCTGAACCAATCTCTGTAGTCCGTAGGGTCCCGAATAGAGAGCAGGATCATTGGGCAGATGGATCCTCAAATGGTTATTTCGATTTTTGGTCGGCAAACGAATCGAATGACTCACCCGCCTCATCCTCGTGTAGAGTTCATTTGGGTCAAAGACCTTGCAAACAAAATGCAATTAAATATGCTCAAAACAATTCGAGGCCGATTGCTTACTGCTGGATCATCTTTCAAGGTTTGGAATACAATTTGCAAGACAAGACTGCAAACTTTGTAAAATTGCACGAGAAGGAATCAACATTGCAGTTGTTCTTCCTATGTGATTTTACATGGGCTATTTGGCGAGATCATTGCGCTGAGCTGAACTTACTAGTGTGCAAATCCAGAGATTTGCAAGATCCTTTTGAGTACATCCACAGTCAGCGGAATAGAGGAGCTCGGTGGTTCAAGCAAGCATGTGTTAGGCTGTCGGCGTATGGAGAGAGGAATAGATGCATATTTGAAAAGTTGTCTACTACCCAAATCGAAATCCTGCATAATATTGAATATGATGTAAATTGTATGTTATAAAGGAGAGATGGAGTTGTAAATTTCTACCTTTTTCTCTCTCTCTCTCTCTCTATATATATATATATATATTTAGGAGAGATTCATGGATAGTATGTGTGTGTATATATATATAACTTTGAAAAGTAAGAACTAAGAACTTTAGAGGGGTAACAATCCTAAAAAAAACACTATCCATTTAGAAGTAAGAAACTACCTAAAAAACGTATTCATAACTAGGAAGCAATCCAGACATTTCTTGAACGTCTAAACTGCTAAAAATCTTACAAAGACCCATTCCTACTTAATATCCTCTTCCTTGCGAAAATAGTTCTAATAAAAGTACTTGTTAGTGGAAAACCTAAAATAAGCCTATACTCAACATGTTAATGAAGTAGTGCCAGAAGCCATAGAGAAGTTGGCATCAAAATGCTATAAATCTTCTTATGTGACAGATTCTTAAGCCCGTTGCATGTTTCTTTTGCCTAAACAACTGTGCGCTTTAGTTGTAACATTTGATTACAATATGTGAGAATATCCTATATGGAAATTTGCTGGATGTCTTTTAATCTTTGTCGCTTTACACTTTACCTCACATACCTGACCAACCTAAATACCTTTGTGATATTCTTTATTATGCAGGTAAAGAATTTTGTCAAGGCAATATTCACTGATTCGCCACTAAGAAAGGAGTGTTTATGGAGGATAGAAAGTTCAAGCTGAGATTAGTTAGTTTGCTAACGAAAATATAAGCAAAACTAGGCGGTCACAAGTCTAAACACAATGCCCCTATTGGGTTTCTTTCAAAAAATTTATGTTACAAGTTTCTGTACAGTTTCAATATTAAGAGTTTATTTTTGAACCTTTTTTACTTCACATTTAAACCTGTATTTTATGAGAGTAGACTTTTCACCTGTGTTGGCTGTTGCTTGCAATTGATTGATATTTAATTATCAATGCGTCATTAACAAAATCTTTGCTAGAGACCATGAATGCTTGAAAAGAAAATTCACTAAAATCCAATTTGTCACTAAATTTTTCCACTAAAAGTTTATTTTCGTCACTAAAAGCCTAATTTTGTCACTAATTCAAATAAGATAACATGTACATGTCGCCAGTAGCATGGGAGCCATTTTATTCGTTATTAAAGCTTAATTTTGTCACTAAAATTGTCACTAATTTTAATTGTCACTAATTTTAATTGTTCCTAAAAGCTCAATTTTGTTACTAAAATTCCAAGATTTGTCACTAAAAGCCCATTCGTCCAGTCCAAGTCACAAAAAAAAAATCTTAAAAAACATGCATGTCGCCAATGTTTTTGGCGGCATTAGTGTATGCACTAATAGCGTTTCAATGCTTCCTGTGATATGTTTTCTTATTTGAATTTTGCTCAACTTATTATCTTATTTAAATATATTTTGTTATTTTTTTTTTAAAATTTCTGGCCAAAATATTGGCAGCAGTTCTAGTACATAAAGCTCTTTGCATTAATATTGCCAAAATTTTGCATATCTAATTTCGGTAGTCCTGTGCATATTAGTCCATATCCAATTTTAATACCTACTTCAGAAAGTCCTAAATGGAACAATATAAAAAGAGCTATGAAAAAAAAATGGATTAAGGTTTATGAATTTGAGAAGAAAGAAGAAGCCAAATTTTTTTATACTTAAAATTGTGTTATCCTCACAATTTTTCAAAATTATTTTGGGAACGTTATATAATATTCATGCTTTCAAAGAGGTGCATGATGAATATCATCCGAAGTCTTGAGCTGCTCGTCATGGTCTTTGTTATTGCCTGCCTCCTTGCTGCTGCTGCAGCTGCTACTTTCTTGATCTTCTATGTGGTTGCTTTATAGGTGTACAAAGTTAGTCGGTTGCATAATCATAACAATAGTAGGAGAAAAAGGGGTTTTCTTAATTAATTACTATACCATATATCTAACAGAAACCAAACCTTTATTCATATATCTTTTTCCATATATGTAAAATAAATCAAACCTTTATTAATACATTTTTTTTCCATATATAATGAATTGGACTGATATTATATAGGATTGGAATATTTTAGCAAATATTCCAGTCCAAAATATAAAAAACTAGTAAATATCTCCACTTTGAAAAAAAAATTAAAGGATACCCTCAATTTTGGACGGAACTGTCAAAATCTCGGTTAAGTGAGTGCTTACTTAACTCATACGTGATGTTGTAAAATGACAGTGTCAACGAAATAAATTCATAACAAAATGTGTCTAATATTAGCGTATGTTATGTTTCATCATCTGTACTCATATTTACTTACAACATACTTGCCAAATGTGTGACACGGATTTGTGTGACGAGAGGTTTGTGTCATTTGTGTCATTTTTTGCATAAATATGAGTAAAAATGACAAGACGTATCCCAATAATGACAAACATTTTGTAAGTAAAAAAGAGTTAAAATAAAGAAACCTACTCCAATATGAGATAACATATGACAGAGGGTTTATTTTGTGAATATTTGTGTCATCACATGTGAGATAAGTGAGCACATGAGATTTTTTAACTGAGATTTATTTTTAAAAAGTGGGGTATATGCTAGTTTCCATATTTTGAATGTGAGCATTTGTTAAAATATCCCTATAGGACTAGTGGTCGGGTACACACATCATGTGTGCAACACATTTTTTTATACATAAATAATTTTTTGTATTAATCAGTGGTTTGTATTATTGCAAATATTTTGTTTAGCAGCTATTTTGATCTGTGGTTGGTGTTATTACAATCTTCATGATGCAAAATAGTAGTGTTTTCACAATATTGGTTTTATGACAAAAAGGAAGATTTACAAACTGTGTGAATCCTAATCCTACAACTACAGTCAAAAAAGGTATTAAACATCTTTTTAATATATTTCTTTATGATCTTATTTTGTTCTTGGTGTAAAGAATTAGAATAGAAAACATGACTTTTTGGAGGAGAGAAACTATTGCTCAAGACATCACCAAAGTACAACATTTAGAAATAACTCAACAAACTCATCAAGATGAGTACATAATAGAGAGAAGAATAAATATTTTTTGGAAGATAACTACAAATAAAAAGGATATAACAAATAATTATATCCAACTAACATAAATTGAAAAAAAAATTCATTTAGAACTCTGTATCTCATTAGATAATACCATATTAATTATAACAGAAGATTTGATAATAAGATACTATCTCATTAGATAATATATAACAAAAGATTTAATACCATATTATAATATATTTGAAACCTATTCATTATGAGATAATACCATTTAATATTTTTAAAATCAACTCAACAGTTATGTTCATCCTTTTCTTATTAGCCACAATTTTTCCTTGTGTAGAATTTTTTTATGTAAGACAACGACTTCTAATTCTTGATGAATGCAGGTACTGCAGGGAGATGGTTAGTGGCGAGTGTGCAAGAATCTGGTTTGCCATCGAAAGAGACAGATAATAACCTAAGTATGAATGTTATGCGGCAAGCGGCAAAAGAAAAGGTTGATGAGCAAACGCTATCCTCCGGACATATGGTGATATTTAGTGGACAACATGTTATGATGACTCGTCGCCAGAAGGAGCTGGCTAATAAAGGAAAATATGTAGCTTCCACATGAGCTCACATTATCAATTACACTAGGAAGAAGACCATGGCACTACCTCAGGGACCTGGGTCAAGATTCACTCCACTGCATAATTGGATCCAGGAGTTGATGAGCTTAGTATGGATTACCCCAATGGCTTGATGGTGAATTTGGGAGCCTCTTCGGTCGTCCTAATGATCACTAATGTCGATTCTGTTATGGAATACGCGAGGTGCCAACTCACTGGGTCGTTGGAGAGAGATCAAAGAAGTGTCGAGAAAATCACAAAGCTCTATCAATACTTTATTGGAAACGAAAATACGATCAGAGAAGAAACTCACCAGAAGAACTCCGAACTTTTGGACACGTGCGCATAACTTAGATATATGCAAGATGGCATGAATTTGGATTTGTTGGGACAACAAAGTTTGCTTTTGTCATATCTTACATAAATCAGACCAACTTATAGCTGGAGAGTTCACTAATTATGGAGGATTCCAGTTGATTTTTGGGGCAATTTATGGTCACAACGATTGAAGAAGACAAAATCAGCTATGGTAGGATATTATTCGACTAAGTACTATGGCCAATTCCCATATGTATCTTCCACTTCTACTTGTATGTGATTTTAATGCGTTGTTTTTTTGTCATGAAAAGGTGGGTGGACGGCAAGTTCCAAACTCTATTCTTGCAGACATCCAAGGATGTCTAATGCATGTCAATCTTAAATGTCTGGAATGTTCAGGGCACGTGTGGATCTAGAACAACAGAGACATAGACAACCGAATTGCTTACCGACCGTGATCTTGGTAACGTTAGGCGGTTTGAAATGTTCCCAACAACAGTTGCAGAAGGATTGGCTCCATCTACCAGTGATCATTCTCCTATTTAGTGTAGATGGTGGCTGCTTCTTGTAATCGATCCTAACCATTTCATTTCAATAACAAGTGGCCTTCTATACTAGGATATAAAGAAGTGGTACAGGATGTCTGGCGGACAGAAGTGTATGGGAATAAGCAGTTCTTCTTTGTGCAGAAACTTAAACTCACTAAGGAGGCGCTCAAACGTTGGTCCTGTGAGCTCCCAAGACATGATCTTCAATTTCAACTGGCAGAACTGCATAGAATACAAGATCAGCTTAAATCTGATCCACATAATCTGGAACTAGCTAAGCCAAGAGAGAATACTTCTTGAGGAGGTCTGAATTTTGGCTCTACAAGAGGAGGTTCAGTTAGCTTTGAGGGACAAAGGTACATGGCTCAAAGATGGGGATCGATGTTCCAAGTTCTTCTATGATATTATTTGAAAGCGTCAACATCGCAATTCTATTAGAAAGCTTAGTGGAGTTCGAGATTCAGGAACATGCCATAGAATTTTATTCCAAGTTATTTCACCGAAAGGATTATATGCGAGAATTTCCATATCTTATTTGCAAATGGCTGGTCTCATACATATCAAGGAAATATGCTTCTACTCTCCCCTATCACTATGACTTCTTCTCCAATGGAAGACTTCTTGGTCAGTTGAATCACACATTCCTCACACTTATCCCAAAGAAAGAAAGTGTGGCATCTTTATCTGATTTTAGACCAATTGCTTGCTGCAACTTCCTCTAGAAAATTATTGCGTCTGTCATGTGTCATCATATAGAGAAGATTATGCAGGGTCTTATATCTCCCAATCAAGCAACTTTTATCAAAGGAAGATCGATTGCTGATAATAACCTACTAGTGCATGAGATGGTTAGAAACTTCAACAAGATTGGAGGTAATAAGGCATGTTTGAAGTTGGATCTCTGGAAAGCATATGATAGTGAATTAGGACTTTGTATGCCATATTATGTTAGCGATAAGATTTGATCCTACGTGGGGTTGAAGGATCCATGAATGTATATCTATCCAACCTTTTTAACCCTTATTAAAGGCCAACCACATGGATTCTTTGGGAGTAACCGGGGTCTGCGTCAAGATAATCCATTGTCTCCATACCTTTTCACATTGATCATAGAATACTTCACATGTTTGATGGATTTAGCGGTGTACAGGAAGAGGATTACTCCATTTTATAAGGAGGTTCTTCCTACAATGTCCCATCTTATATATATTGATGATCTGTTGATTTTTATGGTTTTTGTCGTGCTGGGGCTTCACTAATATCGTACATCTCATACAAGAATTTAGTGTATTGTCGGGTCTACAACTCAATAGAGATAAAGATCGAGGTGTGTTTTAATACTCATTGCCGTAATCAGGATGAGCTCAAAGAGATTCTTCAGATTGAAAGAGGAAACATTCAGTAAAATATTTGGGATTATCGATGTCTGTGAATTATGCACGCTTGAAGGAATGCTATTCTTTGGTGGAATACGTTCATAAAAGAATAGAGGGTTGACAAGCTCAGACGTTGTCATTTGGGGGGCGAATTGAATTGGTGCGATCGGGTCGTCACTGTAATCTCTTTATTCTGGTTACATAACATTATGCTTCCATCTGCCACTATACGAAAAATCTAGAGCGTTGTGGATCAATTAGATGACATATGTTTGTGACGAAGATAGAGAAGAGACAATTAGCAGTCTATTATGCGGAGGTAATTGGCATTTATCATCTCACTTGGTTGGAAGGTTGTTGGCTGAAACAATCTCTGCAGTCCGTAGGGCCTTGAATAGAGAGTGGGATCTTTGGACATAGGATGGATCCTCAAATAGTTATTTCAATTTTCGGTCGGCATACAAACATATTCAAGTGACTCACCCGCCTTAGCCTTGTGTGGAGTTTATCTGAGTCAAAGGTCTTGCAAACAAAATACAACTAAATATGCTCAAAATAATTTGAGGTCGATTGCTTACATTGGATCATCTTTCCAGGTTTGGAATACAATTTCTAGGACAAGGCTGTAAACTTAGTAAAAGTTTCCACAATGAGGAATCAACATTGCCATTGTTCTTCCTATGTAATTTTACATGGGCTATTTGGCGAGATCATTGCGCTAAGCTGAACTTACTGGTGTGCAAATCCAGAGATTTGCAAGATCAGGTTGAGTACATCCACAGTCAGCGGGATAGAGGAGCCCGATGGTTCAAGCAAGCACGTGTTAGGTTATCGTCTAGGTGTTTGACACATATGGAGAGAAGAATAGACGCATATTTGAAAGTTGTCTACTAACCAAATAGGAATCTTGCATAATATTGAGTATGATGTAAATTGTATGTTATAAAGGAGAGATGGAGTTGTAAATTTCTAATATATATATATATATATATATATATATATATATATATATATATATATATATATATATATATATATATATATATATTTGAAAAGTAACTAAGAACTTTAGAGGTGTAACAATCCTAAAAAAATACATTATCCATTTAGAAGTAGGAAACTACCTAAAAAACGTATTCATAACTTGGAAGCAGTCCAGACATTTCTTGAATTTGTCTAAACTGCTAAAAATCTTACAAAGACCCAGTTCCTACTTAATATCCTCTTCCTTGCAAAAATAGTTCTAATAAAAGTACTTGTTAGTGGAAAACACAAAATAAGCCTATACTCAACATGTGAACGAAGTAGTGCCAGAAGCCAAAGAGAAGTTGGCATCAAAATGTTATAAATCTTCATATGTGACAGATTCTTAAGGCCGTTGCATGTTTCTTTTGCCTAAATAACCGTGTGCACTTTAGTTGTAACATTTGAGTATAATGTGTGAGAATATCCTATACGAAAATTTGCTGGATGTCTTTTACTCCTTGTTGCTTTACACTTTACCACCTCACATAACTGACCAACCTAAAATACCTTTGTGATATTCTTTATTTTGCAGGTAGAGAATTTTGTCAAGGCAATATTCACTTATTCGCCGCTAAGAAATGAGTGTTTATGGAGGATAGAAAGTTCAAGATGAGATTAGTTAGTTTGCTAACGAAAATATAAGCAAAAACTAGGCGGTCACAAGTCTAAACACAATGCCCCTTTTTTGATGTAGGGATGCAAGTCGGAAACATCGTCCAGCCTACGCCGCAGAATCGATGGTAGAATACTATCTGGGTAATATATCTAGCAATATAAAGAACCACCAACAATAATAATATATACTCAATCACAGATCTAAGATGGAAACGAGCACGAATAAGATAAAAAATAGAAATAGTCACATACAACTCATGAGTCTAAAATAATACATCAATGAGTTAGAAAGAATGCTAACAAAAAGTTGGAGACAAATCCAATACAAGAATGCTAAGAAGGTATAAGTCCCGGGTCATTTGTCTCAGTCGGGATAAGTCCCTCCTGAGCCAGGGTCTCTGACTCTAAGCCCACAACATCCTGGGGTCCATAATGTGTAGGATACCACTCCTCAGTGTCATTTGAAAAAAATATATCCAGTCAGGAAAGGAGCAGAGTACATCTCTAACAGCAGTTCTAATCAATGATAAAAATTATGTAACAGTAAATAGATGTGAATATATAAGATGCACAATAGATACGAGAGATATACAATAAGAAAATACTGGAATGAATACAATAATGAACAATATGACAATAAACAAGAATACTAATGACTAAATGTGTGAGTACTAGCTTTAACATGTGATCGGCTTGGGAACATGATACAATAAATATGGCCTGGCTAATCATACGTGCGGTGTATGATTAACACTATTCAATGAACAATACTTGATAAAATGAGGGTATGATCACATATCTACACTAAAATACTCCCCACCCTTGACTGTTATAATAGATCCAACCATGGTATGCTATGGCATGAGATTCCCCAAGAAGATAGCTAGTCTTCCCGAGAATCAGTGTTTGTACATGTACAAGATAATCAATGAAATAAGGCGTGCACAAGATACACCATATACCAAGGAATAACATCTCACGACAAGATTTGGATATACCAATCCGTGTAACCATCGTGTCAAGAAGACATGTATATCTACACTATATACAATGAACAAAGAGGATATCATAAATGAGAAACTATCAGAGAATGTACTCGCCTGAAGTCCAAAGAATAGTCTCACAGATGTTTGACACGGTGCCTCGAAGACCTAGATATGGAATATAATATCAATACAAGGTTCCGAAAAGAAAATAAGTTAAACTAGTCAACTTCTAGGTCAACAAGTCAAAAGTCAAACTCGGTCAACTCTAAGTCAACTTTGGTCAACTATGGTCAAACTATGGTCAACTACCTATTTATAGGTTGCATAAGTCTAATACAAAGATATTGGGTTCAAATACTAAAGTCTAGGTCATAAAAACTTTATCTTAGAATACTAGGATACCGTATCTCTGGATATGTAAATCAATAGGTAAAATATTACATATAAATATCAAACAATTATTAATTATAAAAATCATAATTATAAACATTAAATAGATGCCTTGGTCTTGAACCAACTTGGTATCACAACGCTAAACCATAAACTTGCTACCCACACACAATACCTTGGGTATCCCCAAATATCTTGATACTTACCTTGGTATCTCAAGGTAATATCCAATACCTTACTTATGCTAACTACCCATTAAAATAATATATGCTACAACTAATTATTATACATATAGTATACTAAAATATAATTAATAATTAGAAAAGTATCCACATATATATTTAATATCATATATATATATATATATATATATATATATATATATATATATATATATATATATATTAAATAGACTATAGCTATATATATAATGATAACCGCAGAAGCGTCGCTGAAGGGCTACTGCCGCCGTCACAATTTCTGCTACTGCTGGCGGGAATCGCTGCTACGACGATGAATGCCTGCTGCTGTCGCCAAAGCACCCGCTGCTGTGTCACCGTTGCTGCTGCAGTCGTCGCTATTGCTGCTGCTATTGCTGCTGCGACTGCTGTTGCTATTAGTTGCTGCTGCTGTAGCTATAAACTGTCGCTATTGCCCCCTGTTTTCCTCTTATATATATATATATATATATATATATATATATATATATATATATATATATATTAGTATATATATAATATAACACCTAATATAAATAGATACTAATATATATATATATATATATATATATATATATATATATATATATATATATATATATATATATATAACTATAATATATATAACTATGACTATATAAAATACATACATACACCTCTACAACATATATATGTACATAATAACTATTATGACATAACATACATATATATATAGTAACATATATACGTACAAGTATATATAAACACATACACAATATAAATACATATAACATATAAGTATATATATAACAACATATATATATATATATATATATATATATATATATATATATATATATATAATAGATCTTACATATGTAGAAAAATAACTACATAAATATATATATAAAATAGATACATAGATCTATGACACAATAATACATAAATATAAATACACCACAATATACATATATACATATTTATAATTACACCTTACCAAGACCAAGAACACAAGAGAAATAGATCTAAAATTAAATTGCACAAACACATGGAGAGTATCATACCGTATCCCACTAGATCTAGGATACGCCTGCGACACGAGTCCACCACACATCCAAACGTAACCCGAAGGACACAAGCAAGTATAAAATATTATTTATGAATAATACGAAGAGTCAAACACAAATCTACGTATCCGCGTCAAAATATGACATGCTCAAAGTCCCGCGTCAGAGGGAAAATCCCCAAAATCAACACGTATCACCAAATTGTTGGGATACGACCTACACGTACCCAATTATGGACACGACACTAGCCCCAACACACACAAGCACATGGAAAATTGTTCTATAGGACCAATTGACACACACAACAAGTGTCAATCTCGAAATTTTCCTAAAATTGACACAAAATTACCATAACTATCACAATAGGCCTCCTATGAACACAAAACCAAATCCTATGGGTAGCCTATGCATATGTGTTGATTTCTCATGGTTGAATCTCAGATTTAGAACCTAAATTAAGGGAAAAAACTGAATTATACCTATTGGAAGATGGATTCCCAATGCAACCTCCAAATATGATGAAATTGGCCTCCAACTTGTAGATCCTTGCTCCCCTTTGTAGATCCTTGCTTCCTCCTTCTAGATGCTTGCTCCACTAGTCTCCAATGGTGATTTGGGAAGGAATTGGTATAAAATTTGGTAGAAAAATGATATAAGAATGAAAGAATTTGGTTGAGGGAAATTCTAGATCTAGTTTACAAATGAAAAGAGGAGAGAGAAACAAATTCCCTCCTCTTTAATAGGCTGGCCCCCTTTTCCCTTTCTCAAGCTACTATGTAATATCTATTATACCCCTTGGGGCCTCTCATGAAGAAATAATTAAGTAGGGAAGCTTCTAGTCTAATGGTTTAATTAATTTTAATCATCCTCCTAATCAATGGGCTTTCTAAATGGGCTCAAATCTAACAATTAATACATGTTGGTCCATGAGACTAGACTAAACTAGTTAGGTCCACTAACACAAGTCCAAAATAAATAACTAATATTTAACAATAATTAAATAATATAGCAAATAATTATTTATCATGCACAATATTTAATTAAATATAAAATTACTTAAATACCCTTTCCTATAAAATATGGTAGTGACAAGTCTACCCTCCTTAAAATAATTTTATCCTCGAAATTCAAAGACGAAAACTATCCCCCGAAAATAACAGAACATAACAAAAGAATAGAACTAACTATGAAAGAACATACCTCTAGGCACAAACAAATATGGATAACGCTTTCGCATTTTATCCTCTCTCTCCCAGGTAGACTCCCCCGGAGAGTGATGCCTCCATGCGACGTACACCAAATGAATAGTCTGGTTCCTCAGTACCTTCTCTTACCGATCCAGAATCTCAACTAGCTGCTCTGGATAGCTAAGAGTAGGGCCCACCTCTATCTCCGAGTGATCCAATACATCACTAGAATCTGCCACATACTGTCTCAACTGCGACACGTGAAATACGTTGTGCACTCCCTCCAATACAGGTGACAAGTCCAGTCTATAAGCAACTGCACCGACCCTCTCTAGAATAGTGAAAGGTCCGATGAATCACGGACTAAGCTTCCCACCTCTACCGAAGAGAATCGTGCCTCGTGTCGGATAAATCCTCAGAAACACCAAACCACCCACCTATAACAAAATACCACCTTAAGAACTTAACCTATAACAAACAACCAATAACAGGCACAAAATAAAATCTAAACTACGCCTCGAACTCCAAAGGTCTCCTGTGGCTATCGGCCCAATGCCGCTGTCTGTCCTGCGCCACACGAAGTCTGTCTCTGATCAACTAAACCTTCTCCACTGCATCTACAACCATCTCTGGCCCAAGCAAAACTCTCTCTCCAATATCGTCCCACAACAAGGAAGTACGATACCTCCGACCGTACAGAGCTTCAAAAAGTGACATCTCTATACTAGCCTGGTAGCTGTTGTTGTAAGCAAACTCTACCAAATAGAGATAGTCCTCCCAAGAACCCTCGAAATCTAGTACACAAGTGCGCAACATATCCTCGAGAGTCTGAATAGTCCTCTCTGACTGCCCATCTGTCTGGGGATGATATGCAGTACTGAACTTGAGTTGAGTGCCCAAACTCTTCTACAAACTCCTCCAGAAATGAAAAGTGAAACGACTATACCGATCTGAGACTATGCTGACGGGAATTCCATGTATCCTAATGATCTGCCTCACATACATCTCTGCTAGCTTCTCCGTAGACAAACCCACCTTGAAAGGCAAAAAGTGGGCCGACTTGGTCAACCTATCAACGATGACCCAAATTGCATCTTTTTCTCCTAGAGATCGTGGAAGTCCGGACACAAAATCCATAGTAATGTGCTCCCACTTCTACTCTGGAATGGGTAATGGCTGAAGTAAACCTCCTGGCCTCTGCCTCTCGGCTTTCACCTGCTGGCACACTAAGCATCTGGATACAAACTATGCCACTTCCCTCTTCATGCCATACCACCACACACTCTATCGCATATCCCGATACATCTTGTTGGCATCTGGATGCATAGAATACTGAGAGCGATGCGCTTTCTGTAACTCCTCCTCACGCAGCTCCCCACTAGGCACACACAATCTAACTCCATGCCTCAAAGATCCATCCTCAGCAATGGTGAAATCATCCTCCAATCCTGCTCCTACCTGAGCTCTGATGCTCCTCAGAGATACATCCTCATACTGTGCTGCCTTGATCCTTTCCATCAAATCTAAATGTATCTGCAATCCCCACATCTGCATAGCACAACCAGGAACTATCACCTCAATGCCCAAGCTCTCCAAGTCCTTCAATAAATATCGATCCTGCGTCAAGAATATAGCTACCGGATGCCTACTCAAGGCATCGGCAACTACATTAGCTTTCCCAGGATGATACTGCAATGTATCAAAATCTTTCATCATTTCCAACCACCGATGCTGTCTCATGTTCAACTCCTTCTGTGTGTAAATGTACTCCAAGATCTTGTAGTATGTGAAGATCTCCACGCAATCTCCGTACAAATAATGTTTTCACAACTTCAGGGCAAAGATGACTGCTGCCAACTCCAAATCATGGGTATGATAGTTCTTCTCATGAGGACGCAATTGCCTGGATGCATAGGCAATCACTTTTCTATTCTGCTGAAGAACACAACCCAAACCTTTCCCCGATGCATCACTATAAATAGTGAAACCTCCAGACCCTGATGGCAACATCAAAATAGGAGCAAACGTCAACCTCTTCTTCAACTCCTCAAAAGCAACCTGGAAATCCTCCGTCCAAACAAACTCTACATCCTTCCCAGTGAGTCTCGTCATCGGCTCGGCAATCCTCAAAAAATCCTGCAAAAACTTCCTGTAGTAGCCTGCCAATCCCAAGAAACTCCTGATCTCTGCTACCGAACTCGGGGTATTCCAAGATTCTACTGCTGCGATCTTCTTCGGATCCACTGAAATACCATCACCAGTCACAACATGCCCCAAGAACTCTATTTTGTCCAAGAAAAACTCACACTTGGACAACTTCCCATATAGCTTCTCCTTCCTCAGCACATCCAACACAATCCTTAAATGCTCATCGTGCTCCTCCGGTGTCTTCGAGTATATGAGTATGTCGTCGATGAACACCACCACGAACTTGTCAAGGTACTGATGAAAAACATTGTTCATCAAGTTCATAAATACCGCTGGTACATTAGTCAAACCAAACGGCATCACCATAAACTCGTACTGACCATACCGAGTTCTAAAAGCCGTCTTCGGTGTGTCCACCGGCTTCACCTTCACCTGATGGTAGCCTGATCTCAAATCTATCTTAAAAAATACCTTGGCACCACTCAACTGATCGAACAGTTCATCAATCCATGGCAAATGGTACTTATTCTTGATAGTGAGATTATTCAATGCCCTGTAATCAATGCACATGCATAATGATCCATCATTCTTCAGTACAAATAATACTGGGGCTCCCCACGGTGAAAAACTCGATCTGATAAACCCCTTATCTTATAATTCATCCACCTGCTTCTTCAGCTCGACCGGATCGCTTTTGTTTACTCTATAGACATGTTGCAAAATTGGTTCTGCACCTGACACCAAGTCTATAGAGAATTCAATATCTCGATCTGGTGGCAACCCTAGCAATTCCTTAGAAAACACATCCAAGAACTATGCTATCAACGAATGTGGCAACTCCTTGTCTTCCACCATAGCTCCACAAATAATGCCTTCTCCCTATTCTGCAGCTTATCTAGCAAACTCGAACTCTGGCTCTCTTGGCGGACCAAACAAAACTCTACCTCCTCTACAATCTATGCTAGCACGGTGCCTACTCAACCAATCCATCCCAAGTACAATATTGTAGCTCGAAAGTGGCATTACAAGTAGACACGCACTCAACTCCCGGCCTCCTAGAGTAACTCTCCGATCTTTGCAAATATCATTAACCATGATAATGTCTTCCCCGGTCATGATCTTGCAAGTCCTAAGCAAAGACTCAACTACTAAACCAGGCTTCAGAGCAAAATAAACAGATACAAAACTATGGGAAGTACCACATCAAACAAAGCTAAAGCTGGAATAGAATCAAGAAGAATAGAACCTGCGATGACATCTCCGATGGGTTCATCCTCCTTGACGGTCATAGCAAACGCTCGTCCCTGACGTGCACCTCCCTGTTGCTGATGCTGGACATAACGCTGCTGCTGTGTCGGAAGCGGTCCCCTCGGCTGTACAGCAGGTGGTCTCGTCTGTGCCCTCAGAGCTGAAGCTTCTTCCTGAACTGTACGACGAGAACACTCTCTCGACTGATGCCCTTCAGTACCGCAATAAAAACAAACTCCTAGCCTCCTCCTGCAAACTTCCCAGATATGGTCGGGCTTCTTACAGTAGTGGAAGGAAGCTTGCTGTAACTGTCTCTGTTGCTGTGGTGCCTGGTAAAAAGGTGCCCTAGCTGGAGTCTGGTGCTGCTGTGGCTGCTGGAAAGGCCTGGACTGGAAATAAGAACGTTTGGCAGATACTGCACTGCTGTTTGCCCTCAGAAAAGACTCACGGTCTCTCTTGGGATTCAAACCCAACTCCCGAACAACCTTACGTGCCTCCACAAGTATCTCCGAGTATGTCTCATAAAAAGACGGAATGAGGATCAATATGGCACATGATGTAAGACACTCAAGGAAAGGACAGTTTAAGAGATCAAGTATCAATATCAAAGGAGAATAGTTGAATCAAAAGAATTTTTCCTAGATGTGATTGTGTATTCTCAGCCTATAGCCTATATCCTATATCCTGACACATGCTCGTAATAGTACTCAGTTCAGAGCACCACTACGAATTATACTAATTGCGACATCGAATAGACCTACATGGGCCACCACTAAAAATGTGTCACGACCCACACCCGATGTAGGGATGCAAGTCAGAAACAACGCCCAGCCTACGCCACAGAATCGACGGTAGAACGCTGTCTGAGTAATCTATCTAGTAATATAAAGAACCACCAACAATAACAATATACTCAATCACAAATCTAAGATGAAAACGAGCACGAATAAGATAAAGAATAGAAATAGTCACATACAACTCATGAGTCTAAAATAATACATCAATGAGTCAGAAATAATGCTAACAAAAAGCTGGAGACAAATCCAGTACAAGAATGCTAAGAAGGTACAAGTCCTGGGTCATCTGTCTCAGTCGGGATAAGTCCCTCCTGAGCCAGGGTCTCTGACTCTAAGCCCACAATATCCTGGGGTCCATAATGTGTAGGGTACCACTCCTCAGTGTCATCTGGGAAAAATATATCCAGTCAAGAAAGGAGCAGAGTACATCTCTAACAGTAGTTCTAATCAATGATAAAAACTATGTAACTGTAAATAGATGTGAATATATAAGATGCACAATAGATATGAGAGATATACAATAAGAAAATACTGGAATGAATACAATAATGAACAAAATGACAATAAACAAGATTACTAATCGCTAAGTTTGTGAGTAGTAGCTTTAACATGTGATCGACTTGGGAACCTGATATAATAAATATAGCCTGGCTAATTATACGTGCAGTGTATGATTAATACTATTCAATGAACAATACTTGATACAATGACGGTATGATCACATATCAACACTAAAATACTCTCCACCCTCGACTGGTATAATAGATCCAACCTTGGTACGCTATGGCACGAGATTCCCCAAGAAGATAGCTAGTCTTCTCGAGAATCAGTGTCTGTACATGTACAAGATAATCAATGAAACAAGGCTTGCATAAGATACACCATATACCAAGGAATAACATCTTATGACGAGATTCGGATATACCAATCCGTGTAACCATCGTATCAAGAAGACATGGATATCTACACTAGATACAATAAACATAGAGGATATCATAAATGAGAAACTATCAAAAAATATACTCGCTTGAAGTCCAAAGAATAGTCTCTCAGATGTCTGACACGGTGCCTCAAAGACCTAGATATGAAATATAATATCAATACAAGGTTCCGGAAAGAAAATAAGTTAAACTAGCCAACTTCTAGGTCAACAAGTCAATTCTAAGTCAAAAGTCAAACTTGGTCAACTCTAAGTCAACTTTGGTCAACTATAGTCAAACTATGGTCAATTATGGTCAAACTATGGTCAACTATGATCAACTACCTATTTCTAGGTTGCATAAGTCTAATACAAAGATATTGGGTTCAAATACTAAAGTCTAGGTTATAAAAACTATATCTTAGGATACTAGAATGCCGTATCTCTGGATACGTAAATCAATAGATAAAATATTACATATACATATCAAACAATTATTAATTATAAAAATCTTAATTACAAACATTAAATAGATGCCTTGGTTTTGAACCAACTTGGTATCACAACGCTAAACCATAAACTTGCTACCCACACCCAATACCTTGGGTATCCCCAAATACCTTGATACTTACCTTGGTATCTCAAGGGAATATCCAATACCTTACTTATGCAAACTACCTATTAAAATAATATATGCTATAACTAATTATTATACATATAATATACTAAAATATAATTAACAATTAGGAAAGTATCCACATATATATTTAATACCATATATATATATATATATATATATATATATATATATATATATATTAAATAGACTATTGCTATATATATAATGATAACCGCAGAAGCGTCGCTGAAGGGCTGTTGCCGCCGTCACGATTTTTGCTGCTGCTGGCGGGAACCGCTGCTACGACGACGGATGCCTGCTGCTGTCGCCAAAGCACCCGCTGCTATATCGTTGTTGCTGCTGCAGCCGTCGCTACTGCTGCTGCTGTTGCTATTGCTGCTGCGGCTGCTGTTGCTATTAGCTGCTGCTGCTGTTGCTATTAGCTGTTGCTGCTGTAGCTATAAACTGTCGCTATTGCCCCCTGTTTCCCTCTCTTATATATATATAACATAATATATATATATATATAATATAACACCTAATATAAATAGATACTAATATGTATATATATAACTACAATATATATAATTATGACTATATAAAATACATACATATACCTCTACAACATATATATGTACATAATAACTATTATGACATAACATACATATATATAGTTACATATATACGTACAAGTATATATAAACACATACACGATATATATATATATATATATATATATATATATATATATATATATATATATATATATATATATATATATATATATATATATATATATATAATAGATCTTACATATGTAGAATAATAACTACATAAATATATATATAAAATAGAAACATAGATCTATGACACAATAATACATAAATATAAATATACCATAATATACATATATACATATTTATAATTACACCTTACCAAGACCAAGAACACAAGAGAAATAGATCTAAAATTAAATTGCACAAACACATGGAGAGTATCACACAGTATCCCACTATATCTAGGATACGCTTGCGACACGAGTCCACCACACATTCAAACTTACCCCGAAGGACACAAGCAAGTCTAAAATATTATTTATGAACAATACGAAGAGTCAAACACAAATCTACGTGTTCGTGTCAAAATGTGACATGCTCATAGTCCCGTATCGGAGGAAAAATTCCCAAATCAACACGTATCACCAAATTGTTGGAATACGACCTACACGTACCCAATTGTGGACACGACACTAGCCCCAAACACACAAACACATGCCAAATTGATCTATAGGACCAATTGACACACAACAATTGTCAATCTCAGAATTTCCCTAAAATTGACACAAAAGCACCATAACTATCATAATAGGCCTCCTATGAACACAAAACCAAACCCTATGGGTAGCCTATGCATATGGGTTGGTTTCTCATGGTTGAATCTCAGATTTAGAACCTAGATTAAGGAAAAAAACTGAATTGTACCTATTGGAAACTGGATTCCCAATGCAACCTCCAAATATGATAAAATTGGCCTCCAACTTGTAGATCCTTGCTCCCCTTTGTAGATCCTTGCTTCCTCCTTCTAGATACTTGCTCCACTAGTCTCCAATGGTGATTTAGGAAGGAATTGGGATAAAATTTGGTAGGGAAATGATATAAAAATGAAATAATTTGCTTGAGGGAAATTCTAGATCTAGTTTGCAAATAAAAAGAGGAGAGAAAAACAAATCCCCCCTCTTTAATAGGCCGCCCCCTTTTTCCTTTTCTCAAGCTACTTTGTAATATCCATTATACCCCTTGGAGCCTCTCATGAAGAAATAATTAAGGAGGAAAACTTCTAGTCTAATGGTTTAATTAATTTTAATCATCCTCCTAATCAATGGGCTTTCTAAATGGGCTCAAATCTAACAATTAATACATGTTGGTCCATGAGACTAAACTAAACTAGTTAGGTCCACTAACACAAGTCCAAAATAAATAACTAACATCTAACAACAATTAAATAATACAACAAATAATTATTTATCATGCACAATATTTAATTAAATATGAAATTACTAAAATATTCTTTCCTATAAAATGTGGTAGTGACAGTTTCTTCTTAAAAATTTATGTATGAACAGTTTGTTTTTGCTAACCTGTATTTTATGAGAGAAGACTGTTCACCTATGTTGGCTGTTGCTTACAATTGACTGATATTTAATTATCTATGCGTCATTAACAAAATCATTGGTAAACCTATTACGTAACATATATAACATGTTGATGCATCTTATCCGTGACTAGTAAGTAATACACCCTTTGTTAGTCCCAAGATGGATCAAAGATAGTAGAACACGGGTCATAACAGAGCTACAAGCGAGACTCGAAGGTCCGCTCTCTACTGGAACCCAAGTTATCGTCGAAATCAGAGATTAACACAAGAGTTCCTCATCTGATATATCTCGATTCTAATGAAGCACAAACCAATAACAGGTTATAAACAAACTTCTAACATAATTAAGATTACAACAAGAAACAAGAAAACTTTCTTATCTTTACGTTCGTAGAGCTACAATAAGAAATAACGAAGCAAAGAGAAATGCTGAAGAAAAGCTCCTTGCTGGGGTCATCAAAACCACTGTTGCTCAAAGCAATATTCGCCATACAGATGCTCAGCCCCCAAGAACTAGCAAGTTCATAAATAAACTTCTGGAATGCTCAATGTTACATTCAAAAAATACTTGAAAACCACCATGTGAGAGGGAGATAATCTGGGCTGCATATGATTTGGTGTTCTTAATTTTTATCTATTTTCTCTCTCCTCAAATGAAAGAGGAGGTCCTCTATATATAGGGGAAAATAACACATATGCGGCCTGGGGAAACTCAAGACCGCATATGTACTGGCCGACTAGATCCCTCAAAATCTGGGTGTCAAAGCCACATGCACCGTCCGTATCGCATGCGCCATCTTCGTCGCCTGACACAATGTACTGCATGAGATAGACAATACCACCAAACGCAGAAAGCAGCCGCTTGCGTCACATATTACGGAAGGCACAGAAAATCATGTACCGCATATGCCGCCTAGAGCAGACCATGTCCCCTCCACATGATACTGGCTCATCCAAACCTGGCCGCATAGAGTCAGGCAGCATAGCCCTAGGCACATAGCCCCTGGCCACAAAGACCCAGGTCGCATAGTCCCTGGCCGTATAATGCCAGACGCATAACCCCTGGCCGCATAATGCCTGGACGTATAGTGCCTTGGCCGTATAGCGCCACGAAGCATGCACCCGAGCTAGCAACCGTGCATGCAATTCACGCATAAATTAGCGCCATACGACGATGCCGACGTGCTAAGTGCAAAGTGTACCAACAAAGTGCCACTTTGTGCTCTTGAGCCCATGCCAGAGTCTGAGTCGCTAAGTCCCTTCAGGGCTTAGCTCCTAAGGGAAACTTCCCAAAGGTGGTGACAAAACCAAAATTTTCATAAATGAGTTCACACTTAATCCCTTTAGGAAAGTCAACCCATATATGCCTCCACCCCATATGCATATACCAATAATAAGCATAGCTATATATATTGAGATATACACATTGGTGGTTTTCTAATTTGGGACTAAAACTCCCATAGCTAAGTGGAAAATACCAACAATCCTCCATATATATTACAATATATGGTTGAGCATTCCTTACAGTGACTGCCATCATGCATTAGAATAGATGTTGCCGATAACTTGAATCTTTTTGCATGGGTCAAATAACAGTACGATACAAGAATGGAATAAGCCTTGAATTCTTCACCATAGCTGCTATTCTTCCCACTCACACAATGACCTCAGTTGTGCCATCCGGTCGCACGTTAAAGGCCTATGCTGACCTGGTCTCAGTGTATGTATCTTGGACGTCTACAAGCTTTCCCTCAAGAGAAGGCCTACATCTCTATCCATACACCTAGGTGAGTTCTTCCACTATAGAGAGTTTATTATCCAGCATAAATTAGCCTTACGATCTGTGCGGTTCTACACCGCAATGACATGACCGCCCAAGGTCGAGGATCCTCCTCTTGTGGTATCATACCACTGTAGCATGAAGACACATGCCTCTTAATAGTGCTGTTACTACACAAAACATGGAGCTTTTTACTCCTGTGCGGTGCTACGCCATTGTAACATGGATCGAAGCCGAGGTTCACTCCTTCATGTGGTGTCACCCACTGTAGCATGAGGTCACCAGCCTCTTAGTAGTGCTGTACTATATTTCAGCATGAAGCCTTGCGCTTCCGTACGGTGCTACGCGCTATAACATGGCTTGAAGCCGAGGTTCACTCTCTCATGTGGTGTCACCCATTGTAGCATGAGGTCACAAGCCTCTTTGTAGTGTTGTACTACCACTCTCTATCTCCTTTCAGCATTAGGCTACCTATCTATGTACAGTGCTACCGCCACTATGATATGGTCCAAAGTCGAGGTTCACTCCCTCGTGTGGTATCACGCCACTGTAGCATGGGATACAAGTCCCTTGTAGTGCTGAAACTACTCGTGCTTATAGCAACGCATACCGGATATCCATTCTGCCCGAGAAATCATTAAGGTGTCAAAGCTATCCTCCCACAGAAAATATTATGATCAAGAACAAATCATAGACCACAGTAATTTTGGGTACGTATCCCACAATGTCCCTGAGGACTATCCACTGTACCTGATATTCTCCTGGTCAATGGTCCTCCCTTGAACCAATAGCTAGATGCCTGGTAGATTTCTCTTTGAACCAATAGCATAAAACTAAATGGTAGGATTGTAGAGACGCAATATCAGAGGTCCTCCAAGCCCATATCTGCTGTGTCCTTAACTATGTGCAGTATTACTACCGCTGTGACATGGCCCACAGCCGAGGCTTTACCCTATCAAGGTACCTCATCGTGGTGTCACCCTACAGTAACATGGAGAACTACGCTCCTTTATAATGCTTGACACTGACTATATGTGGTGCTACTGCCGCTGTGACATGGCCCAAAGCTGAGGCTTTATCCTGTCGAGGTACTTCATGGTGGTGTCACCCTACGGTAGATGTAGTACTACGCTCCTTTATATTTGTTACAATCAGCTGGGGCTTGAGGCCTAAAATGAATGGATCCGCCAGATTCACCTAGCTCCGAACATTAACCATTGTAATATCTACGCTAGCTGCGCTCATTTAGTATTCTGTATTGGCCCTTGAGGGCTATCATGAACGGATCCACCAGAATTACTTGGCTCAGAATATTAACCACTGTAATGATCCACGCTAGTTGCGCTCATTCAGTATTCTGTGTTTTATCCACACAGTTCTCTTTAAACCCTTGAAGAGATGAATAGATGCCACTATTGCAGCTTCCTGGTTTTTACAGTATGTCGGTATTACCCGAATATGTATACTAACCATAGGAAGATCATCTGAGATCTTCAAGAGCTATCCTGCTTTATATGCTGTAGCTGATAGTGCATAGAACTCTGAGAGTAAAGACTGCTTCTTTGACTTCCACGATATAGCAACACCACTCCTGGAGAAGTTATCACGCCCCAGTCCCAAAAGTACGTAGGACTAGGACACGTAAGCATGCCAGTCGTTTAGATAGGGCAACTCCAATATATGGAAACCAAAATCCACACGTACGCTGTAATATGAATATAAACTCACATGTGGTATATATAATGTCATAAGTCACAGATATGCTAATCTCATCCACAGAAAATTAATATAAATAAATAACCAATATCTATATAACTAGATCTTAATTTAAGTATCTAAGGATGATAGTTGGATGGAAATAAATCCACTACCAACTCGAATAAAAAAGTACAACACAATAAACACAATATAAGAATACAAGATAACGACCACGGGCTCGAAGAGAAGACATCCACGAAACATATATAACCATCCAAATTTGCGCTCCTGCAAATACTCAAGAACAAATACACCTGGAAGGGGACCAGGTCCTTAGAGGGATATAACAAGATACAGAACAGTAAGCCAATTTGAATACAGTAAATATGCATAATAGGTAGAAAATATGTAAGTACGCTGTACAAGACAATCTATATGAATGCAAATGAGGACAACTTTTCGACGTAAGGGCAAGGGTAGGCTACTCGATCTACCTCACAGCTCACACACACGTCAGTGGACATCAGAAATCGATATACCGCGGGGGTAGCGACCAGCGAGACTCCAGAAATCGATATACCGCGGGGGTAGCGACCAGCGCGACACACGCCCGTAGTGCAAGCTATATACTACGGTTTACCAGAGTGGTTAAAAGCCCATACTCCTAATGATTGTCCTCTCATGATACTAAGTGTCAAGTGTGTGTCAAGATATCTAATATATAGTAATGACTGAAAGGGACTACACATGCAATAATTAATCAGAAATGTAATAAATATACAGAAATATACTAAGCATGCAAAATACTGTAAGCAATTTGGCAAGGTATCTTGCTTGGTCTGAAAAGGATAAAGTCCCAACTCAAGGCGTCGTCCGATCTACCCGTTGTAGAAGCATAAAAAATACGCTGGATAAACTATACGCAGCATGTTGATGCAGGGCAGCGTAAAACAGAGGACCTCAGAGCCATAAACGTGCAACAGAGCTTTTCTGCTGAGCACAGCGTAAAGTATAAGCTCAAGGACCATCCGCGTAATACAGTATGTCCAGGCTGCTTCAGCATAAAAAGGGTATTATATCGCCTTTATGGTGTAAAACTCATCCGCTTTTAATGCAGCATTGAAGAGTACGAGGGACGCTTCATATTCTCCAAAATGAACTTGACAAGTCGTACAGTGAACCTGACAAATCGTGCAGTGAACCTGACGTCTGACTTCTGACAAAGAGTACTGCACGACTACCCAGACGACGGCTATAATGATGGTGCGGCACTGCAACCCAGGCTGTCATTTACTGCCATTTCCTTGGCGTAAACCGCTTTTACGCATACAAAGGAATACACTGCCTAGTTTTACACAGACAGATGCGAGCCATTTACGCTCTACAAAAGACAAACAGCCTGCCACGTCAAAAGATGCTCTTCGTACAGGGCTCAAGGCACGTCTCTGCATTTAATGCGCAGAGTGATGACAAAACTCGAGGCACGTCTCTGCATTTTATGCGCAGAAAGGGTGGCAAACTTTCAAAAATACGCCTCTGCATTTAATGCGCAGGATAATGGCGGATCTCTGCATTTAATGCAGGAGATTTGATTAAATGTCACCGAACTGTCGTTTAGTGACATCCCCTTTGCGTAAACTGCTTTTACGCATACAAGGGGATACGCTGCCCAGTTTTACACAGGCAGACGTGAGCTTCTTATGCTCCACAGAAGACAAACAGACTGCCACGTCAGCAGTTACTCTTCGTACAAGATTCAAGGCGCGTATCTGTATTTGATACGCAGAATGATGGCAAATCTTCGGGACAACAAATCTTTGAAGACACGTCTCTGCATTTAATACGCAGGATGGGGGCAGATCTCTGTATTTAATGCAAGAGATTTGGTTATATCTCCAAAAGTTGTAATTTCGGCTAAAACGTCCACATCATCTCGGCTTCTACGCCCACTCGACCTCTATGCCCACTCGGCTTCTACGTCCACTCGGCTTCTACGCCCACTTGGCTTCTATGCTTACTTGGCTTCTACGCCATGGTGACAGTTATTGGCTTCTATGCCAACCTCTTCTACACAAAGGATAACTACCTACGTGGCTTCTACGCCGTGATCTTCGCAGCAGTTATATACGTTGTCCCTTAAGTTGGACACGCGTCACACGCTCATTCAAAAGGTTATCTATACGCAGGCAATGGTTATTGTAACCATCGTGTAAAAGGGTGCTGTACTTTCCACTACTCGGTTTCTACACCGACTGAGTGGTCACTGTCACTAAAACTCTATAAATAGAGACCTCTATCAACAGAGGTCCAGGTCAAAGATTGAAGGTCAAAAATTGGTGGAGAAAACGGTCGAGAGAGAGAAGAATCCAGAGCTCAGGCAAAGGGTAGTGATCGATGACTTTGGCATCGAGCATCCACTCTCTTTAGCAACCTTCGAAGCTGCTTTCTATCTTCTACGGCACCTCTTCATCATCGTGTGGTTCAAGGGACAAAGTGATCGACTGCAGATCAGACTCCTATAGCAATATTTATCCAGATTAAATAAATTGTACTTTGACATGCCTCAAATAGGATTAAAATTATACAATCTTGTTTGTAAACGCCGAAGAAGGGTGGGTTTTCGTATAAAACCTCGTTTCCGTATTCTCTTTCGTTTATCATCAAACACAAGATGGCAACTCTGCTGGGGACATCTTTCTCTTCTGACGAGGAAGCAATTGCTCAACACGATGCGGTATCCGTGGGATCCATGAAGAAGACACTGGTCGTCCAGTTTGACTAGTTTGCCTACGAAGACATGCTTCGAACAAGGGGTATCTCTCACTCTCTCTGTCAAAGACAATAGGAAGCTGCGTAAGGTCTGGATGCCCAAGACATCCTCTACCATTCCTGTCGACTCTCCGACCTCTCCGACCAACGAGGTTGTATCATCGCTTCCTCATTGCCTTGCACGTAAAATTCAATCGCCTGTCTCTGACAGGGCAGACAAAACTTCTGGCAATGCCTCAGCGCTAATCCAGAAGTATACATCGTGCCTTGCGCGTAAAATTTAGTCTCCAGTCACTGACGGAATAGACAAAACTTCTGACAATGCCTCAGTGCTAATCCAGAAGTATACATCGTGCCCTGCACGAAAAACTCAGTCTCCCGTCCCTGGCAGAACAGACAAAATTTCGGACAATACCTCAGCGCTAGTCCAGAAGCCTAATCCGCGCTCTGTGCGTAAAATCCAGTCTCCCGTCGATGACGTGGCAGACAGAATTTCTGACAGTGCCTTAGCGCCAAATCAGAAGTTTCAAACGCACTCCACGCGTAAAAATGTATCTGTCCTCAGCGGAAAAGCAGATGATCCCTGCAATCTACGCAAGGGAAAGCAAGTGGCGGAATACTCAACTTCTCGGCCATTACGCCAGCAAGGGAAGAATCTGCCCGCCCTCCGGATTATGCGAGGAGCTGACGGATGATTAAGGACCTCTTCGGCTTTACGCCAACCTGAGCAGAGCTCCAATTTACGCCAGGAGAGGTCTCTCAGCATAAAGCAGGCTCAGTTTGCAGATAGACAAACTCCTCGGGGATTATCCGCTACCAAGATGGCCAACCTGTTGTATACTGGTGACACAGGGAGGACTATGGTTTCCAACATCCGCATGCCCACTGATGTGAACAGAAGGAACAAGCCTTCTTCTTCTTCTTCCATTAATACTCCTGACTTGCGTGAATTTTTGATCCAGAGACGCAAAGACAGGAGTCATAAACAGGGTTCATTTCCCCTAACTATCAAACGTGGGGAGATCATGTGGGAAGATGCATCAATATTTAATATCGTCAGGACGCATGGGCCACATGAAGATTCTGTCTTTATTGTTCCTCCAACTCGCGAAGACCAGCATCCGATAGTCTTCGATCGTATACGGAGCAGACCGATTGTACAAGAAGAACTTCGCTAGTCCGAGGGCGGCAAAATGCAAATCCATAGGTATAGCCCACAAGCTTTAAAGATTATGCAAAGCATGGATTATGATTTGAAGTCAAAACAAGGCCTCAACTACGGGAAAGGTAGACAAACGCCGTTACAAGTAACTCTTACTGTCAACAAGCTCGTTTCGGCCTGGGGTATACTGCATCTCTTGCGAACTCCAAACCTTCAGAGTCCGATCCCGTACAACCAGAGGCAGGACCTCCTAAATCAGCTTTTGTGGACAAATGTCACGGCATGTCTGGGGGCAGCCTACCTCGACAAAGCAGGACAACACCCAAAGCTGGGGGTAGAATTCCCCCAGAATCCGAAGACGATGCGACGAAAACGATCTTCCCCCAAGACCGTAAAACTCAGACATCGAGAGTCCGAAGACCAAAAGGGACTTTCTTTTTCAATGAAGATGACATCATTGAAATCTTCAATATGTTGATAGAAGAACACAAACTTCAGCTACCCAACATCAGATATCCTGGGAGGGCTAGCAAAGTTGATGACCCAGACTATTGTCTCTTTCATCGGTATATTCATCATCCTACAAAAGCGTGCTATGTACTGAAAAGGAGAATCCAGGAGTTGATTGACGCCAAAGTCATCACTTTGCATCTGTAAACGAAGGGATGATCATTGCAATAACAATTTGCTCTCCTCAGGAATATACCTGATGAAGAGTCCCTAAAATTTCCCAGTGAATTCTTCAGGACTATCCTCACTCAGGAAAAATCACTCCATAGTGAATTATTGTCCAAACATTTCATTTCTTCAACCCCAGAGAGTTTGTCATGTTCATATTACCTCTGAACAAACTTTTCGAGTTTTTGGCTATCGATTATCATGTTCATATTACCTCTGATATCGGTTGTCATCTCAACTTAACACCCGTACTTAACTCTAAGTACGCCAGTGGTGTTGAGTCCATAAAACTGCCATGTCCATATTACCTCTGAGCAGATGTATACCTCCATCCCCGATGGAGTCACAACCCAAGAGAGTTTGTCATGTTCATATTACCTCTGAACAAACTTTCCGAGTTTTTGGCTATCGATTATCATGTTCATATTACCTCTGATATCGGTTGTCATCTCAACTTAACACCCGTACTTAACTCTAAGTACGCCAGTGGTGTTGAGTCCACAAAACTGCCATGTTCATATTACCTCTGAGCAGATGTATACCTCCATCCCCGATGGAGTCACAACCCAAAGAGTTTGTCATGTTCATATTACCTCTGAACAAACTTTTCAAGTTTTTGGCTATCGATTATCATGTTCATATTACCTCTGATATCGATTGTCATCTCAACTTAACACCCGTACTTAACTCTAAGTACGCCAGTAGTGTTGAGTCCACAAAAACTGCCACGTCCATATTACCTCTGGCAGGGCTTGTCCCAAACCTATTATTTGCACTCTCGTGCGCAACAAATGATAGGTCCACCAAAGATCCCCCAGTGGGATATCTTCATCTTCATTAGCCCGCACACTAGAGACCGGTCCTTCGAGACCAACTTCGGCGGACAAGGGGAAGCAAAAAGAAGTGCGCTTCGATAAACCTGTGAAGAACATTCAAAATAAAGGTTTAGAGAAGCCCTATAACTTCGACATCCTGGACCAACTAGCTAATACACCAGCCAGGTTGTCCATCTTCGAACTACTCAGGCTCTCCCAAGACACTCGTCAAGCCCTGAGTGAAGCATTGATACAGGCGGATGCATACTTGACCCAGCTCAAGTCCCCTGACGAAGAACCAGTGTTATTCCCTCAATGCCACAGTGTGATGGAGGTGGTCCCGAACATCACTTTCACTCAAGATGATATGCTGTTAAAGCATAACAGGCATGACAGACCCCTCTATTACACCGGGTACGTCGATTCCATGGAGGTCGACCGAATTCACATAGATCCGAGATCATCAATCAGCATCATTCCTCATAGTTTGCTCAGACCACTGAGGATTCCTACCAGCGAATTGGCTTACACCACCACTACAATCGTGGGTTTCAACGCCAGGAAGAGTAAGCCGTTGGGGAAAATTCGCCTGAGGATCCAGATTGGCAATCTCAGATCAGTGGCTACATGTTATGTCATTGATTCAGAGGTATCCTACAACATTCTGTTGGGAAGACCTTGGATCCACGACCACAACATCGTTCCTTCGACTCTACATCAATGCTTTAAATATGTAGATGCCCAAGGAATAGTACAAACGGAGTTTGCTGACCTGAACCCGATTAGAGGAGTAGAATCCTACTACTCTGATGCCGTATTGTACTCTCAAGACTATGGAAGAGGTGTCATCCGAAGCAGAGAAGGAATCCCACCGGGAGCCAGAAGAACCCTCTGCCAAGCAACCTCTGTCAATCAAGGTGAAAGGACGGACTACTCGTACAAAAGCCATGGAGCCTATGGCTATCCACCTGAACAAAACCAGGTCAGGAAAAGGGGGTGATCCTCTAGTGATCACTTTAAACCAGAAGCCTCCACCCTTCGTCATCAACCTTTGGTGCAACAGGCAGTCGATCGATGTAAACGCAACCGGGAACGAAGTTTCAGATGATAATAAACACCCTCTTTTTCAGTATATTGACGCTCGAATTCCAAATCAGGAATCCTCTTCCCATGACGATATAGAACCTATAGCGCAAAAATTCTTGGAAGCTATAGACTTTTATCATCCATATATGTGGGAAGTAGCATCATCATTCAATGTCACCATGACATATGGACCGCATGAGGATTCTATCTTCATTGTCCCGCCTACTCGCAGCAGTCAGCATTCAATAGTCTTCGGCCACATGTGCAACGAACCGACTGTACAAGGGGATTCTTTCGATGACGATGCTGGCAAAATTCAAGTTCACAGATACAGCCCGCAAGCTCGGAAGATCATGCAAAGTATGGGTTATGACTTGAAGCTGAAACCAGGTCTCAACTACGGGAAAGGCAGACGAATACCGCTGCACGGAGATCCCTACTATCAGCGAACTAGTTTCGGGTTAGGGTATACCACCTCCCTTACAACTTCTCAGTCAAACGAGGATATCTCTTCCTCTTCTCAGAATGGCTCATCGTCCTCTGACTCATCTGATGCTCTCGAACGAACATTATCAGTAAATATGGTAGTGACAGATTCCTTCGAAGCAGACGAGCAAGAATCTGAACCATTAGAGAATGACTCTTGGGCTCAACAGATGGATACACAATGGGAATTCCGCTTCGAGCAGAGAGAACCTCCCACTAAAGATGAAGTTATCCAGATTGACGTTGGGGATGAACTTTTGCCAAAGCCGATATTTATCAGTAACAACCTTTCCGAAGCAGAAAGGGAAGAAATTATCCAGCTGATAAAAGAATATATCGACGTCTTTGCGTGGAATTATGAGGACATGCCAGGCCTTGATCCAAAGGTGGCTACTCATAAGCTCAATATATTGCCCGATTCAAAGCCTGTGAAGCAGCACCAACGTCGGTTCCGCCCGGATATGATGGACGCCATTGAAGCTGAAGTCAAGAAGTTGATAGCCTACGGTTTCATCCGGGAAGAACAACATCCCGACTGGGTCGCCAATGTTGTCCCAGTCATAAAAAAAAAGGAAAGTACGTGTCTGCATCGATTACCGAGATCTGAATGCAGCCTGCCCCAAGGATGAGTTTCCTCTTCCCATCACAGACGTCATGATTGACAATACATACGGTTTTGAACGTATGTCTTTCATGGACAGATTTTCAGGATACAACCAAATCAAGATGCATCCTGAGGACGAGAAGCATACTGCCTTCTGGACACCATTGGGAGTATAATGCTATACGGTCATGCCCTTCGGATTGAAGAATGCCGGGGCTACGTACCAACGGGCTATGAGTAACATATTCCATGAGCATTTACGCAAGACAGTGGAGTGTTACGTGGACGATGTAGCTGTAAAAAGCTGCCTCAAGGATAATCACATCCAAGACTTGAAGACAATATTTGAGTTGATGCGCCAACATCAACTCAAAATGAATCCTACAAAGTCCTTTCTGGGGGTATCTAGTGGCAAATTTTTGGGATTTGTCATTACCGCCAAAGGCATTCAAGTGGACCCTGATAAAGTCAAGGCCATCTTAGAAATGCGACCGTCCCGTAATCTGAGAGAACTCAGGGGATTTCAAGGTCGTCTGGCTTATATCCGGAGATTCATCTCCAACCTCTCTGGGAGATGTCAGCCCTTCTCTCGTCTCATGAAGAAAGGTGTATCCTTCGTATGGGACGAAGTGTGTCAGCAAGCGTTTAACGATATCAAATGCTACCTCACTAATCCGCCAGTTCTGGTACCTCCAGTCATAGGAAGACCATTCGTGCTGTATGTTCGAGCGATGGATCATTCTCTGGGAGCTCTTCTCGTACAAAAGAACGATATGGGTCATGAACAGGCTATCTACTACCTCAGCAGGATGATGGTCGGAGCCGAACTCCGGTACAACCCAGTGGAGAAAGAATGCTCGGCTCTGATGTTCGCTATCCAGAAAATGCGGTACTATGTCACAGGCCAAACCATTCACATTATCTCCAGGATCAATCCTCTTCGGGTACTGATGAACAAGCCAAGTGTTCTTAATTTCCGACTCGCGACTTGGGCGATGTTATTAACACCGTATGACATGGTGTACGTCCCTCAGAAGTCCGTCAAAAGCCAAGCGTTGGCTGACTTCCTAGCTGCTCATCCAATCCCGAAAGCCTCCAAACTGTATGAGGACATTTTCGACGAAGTTGCAGAATATAATTCCGTAATGGAAAGTGATGCATGACAACTGTTCTTCGATGGTGCCTCCAGGACAGGTCCCAGGGGAAACGTGATTTCGGGAGTAGGAATTGTCCTGGTTACTCCTGATAAGCTCGTTATCTACCGAGCATATTCTCTTAGCGAGCCCTGTGCTAACAATATGGCAGAGTATAACGCTCTACTAATCGGGCTCCAAGTCGCTAAAGAATTGGGCGTCGAATCTCTGGAAGCTTTCGGTGATTCTCTGCTGATCGTCAATCAAGTCAGAGGAATATATGAAGTCCGGAATCCAGACCTCATCCCCTATCACCGAGCAACGGTCGAGATAGCCATGGCATTCAAAGGATTCTTCCTAGAGCATGTACCTTGATCTCAGAATCTGGAAGCTGATGCCCTAGCCAGTCTAGCTGCAGATTTAGCTACCCCTATAAGAAGGCATAATTCGGTGATCCTTCTTAGCAGAGATTTATTCTGTATGAAAAATAACTTTCACATAGAACGCAGCTACGCTGTAAACACAGATCCTCCCAGGAGAGACTGGAGAAGTCCCTTTATAGATTTCGTAGCATACAGAATCTTGCCGGAGGACCCTAAAGAAGCAATATCCGTCAAAAGATGATCATTGCGCTTCTACTTCGACGCATCTTCACAATGTCTATATCGCTGGTCTTATGATGGACTATTATTATGATGTCTCTCTGGTGATGAAGCTCATCGGATTATCCGTGAATCTTACGATGGCGTATACGGAGCGCATCAACCCGGTCCTAAGCTACAGGATCGCATCAGGAGAATGGGCTATTACTGGCCTACTATGATCACAGATGCAATAAAGTATGCAAGACAATGCAGAGCTTGTCAGGTCCATGCAGACTTTATCCATCAACCTCCTGAATATCTACATCCCACGGTTGCGTCCTGGCCTTTCGAAGCATGGGGTATGGATATCATTGGTCCTATTCACCCGTCTTCTTCCAGAGGACACCGATTCATACTGGCCATCACAGATTACTTCTCCAAATGGGCAGAGACGATCCCTCTTCTTGAGGTGAAGGCATCTAATATGATCAGCTTCATCAAGCATCACATCATTTATCGCTTTCGGATACCCCGGAGGATAATTTACGACAATGGGCCTCAGTTCATCAGCCAAGCGTTTCATCGATTTTGCGATAAAAATTGAATACAAAATGTGGCCTCTACGACATATAATCCTGCTACTAATGGTTTGGCGGAAGCTTTCAACAAAACCATTATTAAGCTCTTAAAAAAGTTCGTCTCTTCGAACAAGAGGGATTGGAATGAGAAGCTGGGAGAATATCTCTGGGCATACCGCACAACGATACGAGCACCGACATGTTGCATCCCATTCTCACTGGTTTACGGGAGCGAAGCAGTTCTCCCCATCGAAATCCAGATTCCGTCACTCAGGATAGCCGTGGCTAATGAGCTGACTCAAGAAAAGAATGACCTGTTAAGGCTTCAAGAGCTAGAAGGATTAGACGAGAAACGCCTCCAAGCTCAACAGCGCATCGCGTTCTACCAAGCACGCATTTTCAGAGCTTTTAATAAAAAAGTAAAGGAAAGAGTGTTCAAAGTTGGCGAGCTAGTTTTAGCCGTAAGAAGGCCGATGATTCTTACTCACAGGAGTAAGGGAAAATTCCAGCCCAAATGGGAAGGCCCTTATGTGATCGAGTCGACGTTCTCAAACGGCGCTTACATGTTAGCCAAGCCTAATGGAGACCTATTAATGGCTCCTATCAATGACAAATTCCTAAAAAGGTACTATGCTTAACCTCCTTTGCTCAAGTGGAATAAGACAAAAATCTTATTCTGAAAAAACTACTTCCAAAACGAAACTAGTTGGATCGTATTCTATCATGTTCATATTACCTCTGAATAGATATATCCTGCTAAAACTTACCGAGAGTATATCACGTCCATATTACCTCTGATATCACTTTCACCCAAACCTGTCATTTATATTCCCAAATGATGGGTCCACAAAGTCAGTGAAAGCCTCTTTATTATTCCCAAAAAAGAGCAAAAGTACATTGAAAAGCAAAAAGGTACATCATTTGGGGGGAGCGGTTAGGTCACGAATCTGCTGCGCCAGAGCAACCATTCTCTCATCCCGGGAGGTCAAGACATCGGCGCGAGCCCGTTCCAACCTTGCCGCATCGTTGTTCAAAGCAGCTAGCTCAGACCGAGCCCGCACAAAACCTGAGTGGAAAGCACCCACATGCGTCAGATTCTGCTGAACAGTCGCCCGTCGCTCCTTCAGTATATCTCGGGCTGCCGACAAAGAGAGAGCCTTCGCCTCTACTCGAATAAGCTCATCCTTCAATATGCGGGCCCTCGCTGCCACTTCCTCATATTCGACTTTGCACCGGATCAACTCGGGGACGACATACTCCAATTGGACTCGCTCACGATCCATCTCCTGCTGCTGAGCCGCGATGGACTTATTCAGAGACTCCATCTGTTCAGCAAGCTGCGCAGTCATGGTGTCGTACCTAGCTTGGACGAGACCGTCAATGTTGCCTCGAGCTAGCTGCAAGTATTCGTTAATGGGTTGCTCCAAACCATTAACTATCTCTTCCAGCGTGTCAGCTACCCCAGTGTCGTTGAATTCTCGGATCGGCACTATCGCGGACCGGGAGGACCTCCTCAGCGCCTCGAAGCTTAAATTCTTCTTCAACACCATTGATATTAACATTTTCAAGGTGGTGTAAAAGATACTAGTGTACTGCTCCGTCAGTGCAGCTAGATCTGAATGGACGCTGGGAGTGGCCGCGATATTAGCGAATCCCCCTCCAGGAACAACCGCAGACAATGTTGCCACTGCCGTCGCCTCAACAGGTGGTGCGACAAAAGAAGAAGCGCCAACACCGGACGAAGTGACCGACGTACTCAAAGGAGGCATTGTCGCAATGATAGGCTCATTCTCCTCTTGAGATATCGGAATCTCTTCGACAGGGGAGCCGGCACCCAAAGATGTTTCCTCTACAAAATCAGGCACCTCCGTGTCGCCGCCAGGACCTGACACAGAGCCAAAGGGCGCGTCTACACTGCCCTCCCCGAAGATTTCTTCCCCTGAAAAGAAGACAAAAGAAAGTTAATATCAACATAATGTTAATTTTTCTAAAGAAGAGACATAAAAGACGACATTTACCAAGGCCAATGGTGTATATGTCTCGTCTGCGGCCAGTACAACTAAATCATTTCTTAATGATGCTAAGCGAGCAGTCATACCTGGAGAAGGGGGTATGCTAACAGACATCGACAGGTACTCTTCCGAATCTTCGCCGAGATCCACTCAAGGTTCACCAGGTGGAATCTCGCTCGGTGCACCTACAGACACGGCAGGGGTCTCTCCCGATGCTGATCCGGATAAAGATATCCTTATTTGGCTCGGTCCCGAAGGCAATCTCGTTCCACTACCTGAAGCGGTAGCAGTGACAGCAGCCTCCAACAGGAATTCTCCAGCACCACTAGCCGGAACATTAGAGGGTCCCTCTCTAAAAGGCGAGGAACCTCCAATCATAGAATCATCCCCAACATAGGGAGATGCAGGCTCACTTCTGGGAGCCTTATTATCGAAAATTCGTAGAGGACGAGTAACCGTCTTCTTCTTCCTCTACGAGGGGAAGTACTTCACCCCTCGGTACCGCCAACAGAGGCTCATCCGGAGTAATGGACTCTTCACCCTCGTTAGAAGAAACTGAGGGGACTTCAACTCTTCCCCCAGGCTTGGAAGAGGGCATCCTAAAACTTCCATGCATATCAAAATCGCGATGGAAGGTGTTCGTTGCCACATAGAACTGGGCATACGAATAGAGAATGTGCAGCTCCGTGGAGAGTGAAATGACGGGCACGGTAAAAGTTGCCTCAGTGCAACCCATGATGAAATATCGCCATCCTCTGGCTCCATCAATGAGTCCACCCCTGGACCTGAAGCTGGTGACGGCATTGCCCACGTGCAACTGGTCATACCCGAATTGCCTGGCAAACCGACTAGGCAGGTAGGGTTCTAAGAAGCATTGGTCTTCACTTCTGTACAGTAAATGGTAAGGTCTATTACAGACCAACCAATTAAAAGACTCAGGAGAAAGAACGGTCTTTCCGTCGCCTACGTCCTGAAGTCTGATCCCCTGTTGATTGAGATGTATAGGGGGGACAGTGCAGAAGAGCTTCCAGCTGTGACTGAAGTTCAGCACCCGCCGACAGTCTAAAACTGTGGTCATGTTCCAGGAAGAATTCTTGTAGTTCAACAAGAAACTACCCCCCGAACTACTGCCAGAGCCGGAAGACATCACCCTGGAGTTATGGAGAATTAACCATCCCATCAAATACAGGTATGATAATTCTACCCTGGGAAAGCTATCACGCCGAGTTTCATCGGCGAGCAGCCCGTCAGTCATGGCTCTCAGGCCAGCTTGTATGCGGCACACCATGGCAGGAAGCAAGCCCAGTCTTGCCCCGAATACCAGATGCACTGCAGTCCATAGCGTGTTGCGGTGAATGCGGTCCGCAGATGCGATGTCGGGTACCACCAGTCGGCGTAGCCATATAGAGAGGAAGCCAGCCAGTTGAGCTTCCCTAGACAGAGGCTTGCGGCAATGCCTCAAATAACTATAGGCCTTAGTGCCTGCAGAATACTTCCCTATCCCTTCGTCGAGGATCTGGTCCGAAGCCCCAGCATCTTCCATGAGATCGTCGACCACCTGAGCAGTAAGCACACTCAGACAAGTCAGAGGCTGATCCTTGCCTTCCAAGACCTTCTCCGGCTTAGCAGTCCTGGACCGGTGAAAGAAGAGGTAGGACATCCATTTATTGATATGAGCCAAATATGAGGGCTCACCATAAAAAGCGGTACAAGCGAGGTAGTGGCACATCAGCTCCTGGTACACTTCCACTACCCGAGGGTCTGAATCCCCCAGCTCCCGGTTCGTGGGAACATACTCTTCATATGGAGTATCCCCCATCGGCAGTCTCAAGATCTCTGCCATCTCGTGGAGGGCCAATCCCAACTCCCCCAGTGGAGTGGCGAAAGTCCCAGTGAGCGAGATATATCGCTCCATCAGTGCCAGAAACAGGTTGGGGTTGAGAGGTAACCCAACACTGGTGGCACTCACAGCTGCATACAGACCAATGCCCTCCAGCTCGATCTGAAAATGCTTCAGGGCCCATTCAGCTAAGCGATTCCATCGAAGATTTGTAGGGGTGATCCACCCACTTGTCCGAGGGTTCACCTTAGGGTATACTCCCTCGTGCCCCATGAAATCATTGCAGAAAGTCGATAATTGGACCGGATGGATCACTAAACTGTCTTCACTCGGGACACTGCCCGGGTACAGTCCCCTGAACGGCATCAAAGAGCCGGAAGGGCGGCTGACAAACGAACCCTGGTCAGCTCCTTTCAGATAAAATATCTTTCCCGGCCTGCCGTGAAGATCGGGAGTCAGCGTCCACGACATCCTCCTGGGATGTGTAGCATGGAAGAATGCCGAGATGGGATAGTCTCTCAGCATCTTGGACAGATACAAAACCAAGCTCCCGGCAGGGAAAACCCAGAGTTCTTTCTTGGGCTTCGTCTGGGACTGCTTGTCAATCATGTCCCCGAAGAGGAAAGCCGGCTTTATGTATTGGTCCCCGTCTATATACGTCAGGGGCTCTCCGTTGATCATGCTCAACAGCATCCGCTCTCCTTGAGCCGATATCAAAATTTCCCTTCCTTCGGGATACTGGGGTCCAGAGATGGAAAATGTCACGTGGGACAAATCCTCTAGGTAGTTGGAGTGCAGCATCCCGACGGTAGAACCCATCACATCGGCTAGCGGAGACGCGTACAAGTTAACTGCAAGAGTGCAAGAAAAATACATCAGTTCCTATAACTAGACATTACAGATCTTGCAGCATATGCCAAAAATCAACAGTCTGTGCTTTATGCTAAGACTGCAAAAAACTTGAGCTTTTACGCTGGGATCCCATTCCGAGGTGTAAAATTCAAGACAGGCAGTATACGCAAAGTTTTTGACAGTCTGTGTTTTACGTCAGACTGCCAAAATTTGAGTTATTACGCCAGAATTTCCATCTCTGCGTAACACTCAAATTATATAGTATACGCCAACTTTCGACAGTCAAAGCTTTTACGCCAGACTGCAAAAATATGGAGTTTTTGCGCTGACACATTAGAAATGTGAGCGTAAAAAGATGAGACATCTTTGTGCATCATCTTCCTCGAAGAGGCTATCAGCACAGAAGACGACCTAGCGCGTTCACGTACAACGTGTACGAAGGATTTTCAGTCGTTCTTTTTTGTCCCCAAAGCTCTACCTTTAAGACCGGGTGCACTACTCGTCGGTGGGACACTTCGCTCAGAATGAAGCTCGCCTTGCCCGACCGAAGTCGTTCTCGCTTGAGCAGAAGAATGATAAGAAGAATCAACCTTCTTTCCCTTAGAGGAGGAGAGTTTTTTCGAGGCCATTACTGGAAACTTTGAAGGCTCGGGGAAGAAACGAAGAAGAACTCGAACAGTCGAAGGCTTTCTTTCGCAGAAGACAGATGAAAAGTTTTTTCTCTCAGAAACTTGGGATATATATAGAGTTCGGATGGACTCCTCGAATCCCGGACCAAATCTCATAATTAATATTGGGTTATGATTGGGTACTACTTCAGCCTATTACTCAGAGAAGGCGGACAGTCAGCGAATTCGAAAAGTTTTCGTGCGAAGCAGATTCGTTGTTTTTACGCTAAGGAGCTTTCTACGCTCGACAGCTACAGATCTACGGTTTTATGCTCACAGGCTACAAGTCTATGGTTTTACGTCCGGATGCTTTTATGCTCGGTAGCTTTTACGCTCGAGAGGCTACAAACCTACGACTTCACGCTCAGCAGCTACAAATCTATGATTTCACGCTCGGTGGCTTTTACGCTCAGAGGCAACAGATCCACAGTTTTACGCTCGGAAGATTTCCTTTTCAGAAGCTACAAATCTACAGTTCTACGCCCGGATGCTCTCATGCTTAGCAGCTTTTACGCTCGAGAGGCTACGAACTTATGATTCTATGCTATGACTTTCCGCACATCTGAAAGATACGCAGGCCAGAGTACGCGTACATCTGAACGATTCATAAGGCGGTCAATTATAAGGGTTCACACAGAAGATAGTCCTTGTTGACCTCAAAATATCCCAAGTACCCAAAGCTTACAGAGTTCAACATTAAAAATTACTCTTCTTCATGGGTCGATTCAAAGTTCATCCAGAATCCAGTCTGAATATTTCGTCTACAGTTCAAGATGGTGACTCAATTTTTGACAGCCATTTCTCGCCCTATTCCAAGGAATTTTCGAGAAACCATTCTTGAAGATGATGGTCTGAACAAGGATTCTGTTTATCAGAAGTAACAGTCCAGAATTCTACGCGGTTCCTCATTCCTAACAGCAGGACAGTTCAAACACTCGACTGCTAAGCGGCTTTCTGTGCATCCTTAAGTTATGCGTAAAAGACAGGACATAACCTAGCACTCTTTCTAACAGAGTCGGCATAAAGTATCAGACATGTCGAAGCTACACATATTCAGACTTCATAGCAGAAATATATGGCAAGATGATCATATACACAGAAGAAAGACAATTTTACCCAACTCAATCTCGGACGGCAGCTAGTTTGCCTGCCCTCATCCACAAGTAACAGGAGAAGATACAGCTTGCAAGCTGTGTGGTCAAATACGACCCTTCCTCTCTTCGGAAGAACCGCCATACAAAGTTGCTGATTATCCCGAGCAAAGGAGGCTATGATATCCTTCCATGATCCATCGTTGCAGAGGACATTTGCTCGAAGACGCCATCTTTTTTGGCTCCTTACATGCTGGAAGAACATGTTCTTCTTCTTCCTCAAGTCGACCCGACGAACTCCGGCGATCATCTCCGTGTGGTGAAAGAAATATGGGAAGAACAGGTTAACTCCTCAGCCTTTTTATAGGCGAAAGAGATCACACCGATCCCCAATAACTCCGCCATAAAGTCAGCCTTGAAAGAACGTGTCAGACTTGACCGTTTCAGAGCGTTTCAAATTACGAGGAACATTTCATGCTTCATTCAAAGCGTTTCAAATTACGAGGAATTTAAAAGCTTTGAAGGGGGTCTTGTAGAAGCATAAAAAATACATTGGATAAACTATACGCAGCATGTTGATGCAGGAAAGTGTAAAACAAAGGACCTCAGAGCCATCAACGTGCAACAGAGCTTTTTCGCTGAGCATAGCATAAAGTATAATCTCAAGGACCATCCGCGTAATACAGTATATCTAGGCTACTTCAGCGTAAAAAGGGTATTATATCGCCTTTATGGCGTAAAACTCATCCGCTTTTAATGCAGCATTGAAGTGTATGAGGGACGCTTCGTATTCCCCGAAATGAACCTGACAAGTGGTGCAGTGAACCTGATAAATCGTGCAGTAAACCTGACGTATGACTCCTGACAAAGAGTACTGCACGACTACCCAGACGACGGCTATAATGATGGTGCGGCACTGCAACCCAGGCTGTCATTTACTGCCATTTCCTTGGCGTAAACCGCTTTTACGTATACAAAGGAATACACTGCCTAGTTTTACACAGGCAGATGTGAGCCGTTTACGCTCCATAGAAGACAAACAGCCTGCCATGTCAAAAGTGGCTCTTCGTACAGGGCTCGAGGCACGTCTCTGCATTTAATGCGCAGAGTGATGACAGAACTCGAGGCACGTCTCTGTATTTTATGCGCAGAAAGGGTGGCAGACCTTCAAAAACATGCCTCTGCATTTAATGCGCAGGATAATGCGGATCTCTGTATTTAATGCAGGAGATTTGATTAAATGTCATCGAACCGTCGTTTAGTGACATCCCCTTTGTGTAAACTACTTTTACGCATACAAGGGGATACGTTGCCCAGTTTTACACAGGTAGACGTGAGCTTCTTACGCTCCACAGAAGACAAACAGACTGCCACGTCAGTAGTTACTCTTCGTACAGGATTCAAGGCGCGTATCTGCATTTGATACGCATAATGATGGCAAATCTTCGGGACAGCAAATCTTCGAAGACACGTCTCTGTATTTAATGCGCAGGATGGGGGCATATCTCTGCATTTAATGCAAGAGATTTGGTTATATCTCCAAAAGCTATAATTTCGGCTAAAATGTCCACATCATCTCGGCTTCTACGCCCACTCGGCCTCTATGCCCACTTGGCTTCTACGCCCACTCGGCTTCTACGCCCACTCGGCTTCTATGCCTACTTGGCTTCTATGCCATGGTGACAGTTATTGGCTTCTACGCCAACCTCTTCTACACAAAGGATAACTACCTACGTGGCTTCTACGCCGTGATCTTCGCAGCAGTTATACGCGTTGTCCCTTAAGTTGGACACGTGTCACACGCTCATTCAAAAGGTCATCTATACGCAGGCAATGGTTATTGTAACCATCGTGTAAAAGGGTGCTGTACTTTCCACAACTCAGTTTCTACACCGACTGAGTGGTCACTGTCACTAAAACTCTATAAATAGAGACCTCTATCAACAGAGGTCCAGGTCGAAGATTGAAGGTCAAAAATTGGTGGAGAAAACGGTCGAGAGAGAGAAGAATCCAGAGCTCAGGCAAAAGGTAGTGATCGACGACTTTGGTATCGAGCATCCACTATCTTTAGCAATCTTCGAAGCTGCTTTCTGTCTTCTACGGCACTTCTTCGTCATCGTGTGGTCCAAGGGACAAAGTGATCGACTGCAGATCAGACTCCTATAGCAATATTTACCCAGATTAAATAAATTATACTTTGACATTCCTCGTATAGGATTAAAATTGTACAATTTTGTTTGTAAACGCCGAAGAAGGGCGGGTTTTCGTATAAAACCTTGTTTCGGTATTCGCTTTCGTTTATCATCAAACACACCCGTCACATAAATTAAACAAGTTAGGTTACAAAAGTGGGTAATAGGTTCCTCCATTTAATCTATTTTAATTCTGAATAAAAAAATAACCTAAAATAGTATTTTAATCTTATTATAATCTAATTTTATTGTTAACCCTAATTTTGGTCCAAAAAAAGTTAACTTTACGGATTTGTGATCCATGGCACGCAAATCGAGGCAATATGTTGACCAAAAAGTCAACCAACTCAAATCCTGGATTTGTGTATGGAATCATATAGATTTTAATACTACATGAATACCATATTCGACGGTTTCATAAAATCATAAGTCGGTAAAGAGTTATGTCCACTAGGGCGCGCAGATGACAGTTTTCGGTGGTTTCCTATTTACGTCTACGTTGCACAATTTTACAGTAGAATAAAATTATATTTTAAATTTTAGAAAAATACTTTTCTGGAAGTTCATCATGTCAGCTTTCCGAAACAAATTCTGAGTTCGGGATCTCCCAAAATCTCGAAAATACCAAAATGCGTCTAATTTCGAACATCTGACACTTTTAGAATTTTCTGGAAAAATAGGTTCTAAAATTATTAAAATAATTTATATATTCAGAAAACTAACCTTGATATAATTCTAAAAAAAACTGGAGCGCGTTTGGAGTCCGGAGCTAGGAGATATCGTCTTTTTAAGTTGTCATAACTACTAGAAAATAAGGCTGAATTTATGACGAATTTTGAGTATTTTTGGACGAAAAAGAGGTGAATTTGGGAAAAAAATATGAAGGATGAGATATTTATAATGGTGGACACTACTTAATTAAATACGACTAGGATTGGTTAATTTGGATAGGATTATGATGAATTTAAATAAGGATAGGATATGAATGAAGTTGATTTTCTAGTAGGTTCAGGATTTGAATTAATTTAAAATAGAGTTTAAATTTATCTCAATAATTTATAAGCTTAAATATAATTAAAGATAATACAAATAATTTATAAAATCTTATTAATATCTATTAACACTAAATTAGCATCTATCTAATATTAAGACTATATATATCCAAATAAATCCTAAATAATTTTAAAAATCTAAATAAATTTCTTAAAATTCTAAATAAATTACCAAAAAATATAATTAAATATTTTAAACTAAAATAAATATTTGGTAGGAACAACATGCAAGTATGGTCGTATAGTAAATCATAAAAATCCTAGAAATTTATGTTTCCTATGTTTTAATTACCTAAAAATTCTAGAAAAATCTCCAAAAATCTAAAATAGCCTAAAAACGATTCTAAATAAATATTTATATAAGTAAATATATCAAAAAATTTATTTTCTAATTAACTAAGAGAATACTCTAAAGAAATTCAATATTTAAAATAATCTATAATAAATATAATAATACAAAATATGCATAAAATACCTATTTTGGGTGCAGGGGTTTACAATCTACCCAACTTACAAAAATTTTGTCCTCAAAATTGACACTAACCCATATTCATAATAATTACTATAGCTATTACACTACATACCTATCTAGCAGTGCTTCCTAAAAGTCATGGTCTTTCATTCTAACACTTCTCATTTATTGTCCATACACTATCATATTATCCTCTAACTCGTCTACACTACCCAACTTACAAAAGTTCTACTAGTAGTCACAGTCTCTTGAGGCTATTGTCTAGGTTGTAAGACGAATATATTTATTGGGTCGAGAATCTTGGGGTACTTGTCTTGAATCTCACAACCATGATTTTTCTTTGTAACCGTCAAGTATCATAGTCTAATACTGCCATGCCACCTGACCAATATGTCTGCAAATACTTCGACTACTTTACTGCAACAGTCTAGCTGCAGCTGTCGCTACTTTGCCAGCGATTTGTCATAGTTGTCAGTTCGTAACAAGTGCCTTCAATTCTTTCCTCGGCATAGTCTAAGTTTTTTTTGGGCAACAATTAAAGTCTTGACTAACTTATAAAACTATTAAAAGTATAAACTAGTTCAAACAGTCTAACAAATTCCTATTAGCCTAAGGGATGCTATACATGGTTTTTTTTAAAATAATAAGAGGATACATATATTGCTATAGGTCATATACATAAGGGTTATTATTAAGAACTCATCCTTTAGTTGTTAATCATTTATTAAACTATTTATGTTTTTAACTAACAAAATAAGGGTGAGGTTGAAGTAAATCAACAATCTATGATGGCACGAAGGACGCAACTATGATAGGAAGATTTAAGCACGAGATAAGGAATGGAGATGGAAGAGAAGATGGGCTACCCCAAGGGGCGAGATGGTGATAGAAAAAGAATACTACTATTGCTACTCGCGTCATCTATTAGCATCGCGTGTATGCCATCTGGGTAAAATATCCGTATATCCTCATAACTGCTAAATCAACACCTATATAATTCTACGTCTACTATGCACCTAAGATCTCGTATCATAAAGGGGGTCATGAGGATGCAATGACACATATAACTAAGGCCGTACCTGTATCTTCGGCTTCTTGTGGCCGCGCTCTCTTGTTTGTCATCATGAGTGCTTAGCCTATAGGGTATATCTAGTACTATTTATGTATCAAACTGATACTATGCATGAACGTTCGTCTTTCCGGAATAGGGAAAGACAGAGAGCAATAATAAAAAAATTCAAGGTGAAGGTGATAGAATACAAGTACGAGGCTCAAAGAGATTAAAGAATTTGAAAAGAGAGTTGTCAGGATAGTTGTGGATTAAAATCCTATTTTTTGGTAACTTCCTATTTGTATGCTCGTATCAGTACAGTTATGTAATCGATACGATATGTCAGACATATCTAGGGGCAAGTATATTCGTCTACTACCATATATCTCAATCCACGTAAAGTAGTCATGCGAAAAGCGAACCAAGTGCACTAAGGTTAGCTAGACCTTAATACACCGATTCTGATTAGGCAATTGTATCATTGTGTGCACCCAATAATACATATGCCATGGGCAAGCTTGGTAAAAGAATAAGCTTGCAAAAACTAGGCTATAATAGCAGCATAAATCAAGGTAGTACAGAAAATATAAGTACGCTAGATTATGATGAGAGAAGTTACAAAATAATCCCAGTTCTCAAAGAAAATAAGACTCTTACAATCTCTACAGTGGTCATACTAAATCTTTGTCTAAGTCGATAGTCGACCAAATAGGGGTATGGGCTTCTAAGCTCTACAGTCTGATAAAATATTATCTTCTTATGCTAGCACACAGTTAATGTCATTCAGCTACACTTCAATAATAGGGCAAAAGACTATGTGATACTAGGTTGTGAGGCACACTACCCAACTTAAAACAATAAACTAATACTGTACTGTCTTAAGGATACTATAGAAACTCCTATTAAGGTCTACGAGAAAGGGTCTTGGTACTTATTAGGGTATCCTCTTACATTACATAGGTCATGGTCGTCTTAAGTCTTAGTCATAGCGCTTATAGAGCAAGTGTCAATAGTAAGAATGGAAAGTTACTGGCCTTCAAGGGAAAAAGAGGATATAACTCGTATCGAGGTATGATATAAGTTACGCAATTAAAACTAAGGGATAATCATCAGGTCACAATCTATAAGGATAACTTAATTAAACCATCAAGTTCTAACTACTAAGCACAGGGATTCAAAATTCAAGTTTACAACTATAATCCTAGCAAGCTATATATCCTAACAGAGAATAAAATCACTTAGTCTATAATCAGAAGTGTCAGATGGCACGAGTTGAAAGATGAAGAGTAGAAGAATAAAATTTAGTCATCGCGCAATTAGCGAACGTTAAGTTCGCAGAGGAACAATATGAAATTAAAATAGAGGGCTCTAGATAGCATCATGGTTTTCTAAGGGAAAGTGGTATGCTAGTTGCTATGTTCGAGGTATGATCAAGAGAAATATTATATTCATTGCTCTTGGCTTCCTAAGGTACTGTCTGCTACTAATAAGACAATGATCTAAGTTTATAGTTCTCCAATACTATCTAACTATGAAGGTTAGGTTCAGTCCTAATATTCAATTTTGGTTTTCTATTGGTTCCTCAATACTAGGGTCAAACATTATGGTAAAACTTCTAATTAACTCTAGTAGCGTCTATACTACTCTCAAGTCTTCATAATACATCAAGGGATAATGGTAAACTAATCTATATATAAGGAATTCTAGTGTTTACTAGATATTCTAAACTTAGTGGTGTATCGATATTCTTGTTGTATTCTTAATAGGTGTGCTACCATAATTATCATCCTAATAACAGGGGTTCCTATATTCTAGCAGAAGGCTATACTCAAAGAACTATTAGGGAAGTACAGGAATCAAGCAGGATTCAATTATTCAGATAGAATGGATTGGAAGGAGAGCGAATCATAGTCAATTGTGGATGAGATCCTATACTCTATTCCTAGGTGCAAGTTTGTTCGGTACAATAACGTAACCGAGACAATATGCTCTCGACCTGCATGGGCCACCACAAAAATATGTCACGCCCCAGTCCCAAAAGTACGTAGAACTAGGACACGTAAGCATGCCAGCCGTATGGATATGGCAACTCCAATATATGAAAACCAAAATCCACACGTACGCTGTAATATGAATATAAACTCACATGTGGTATATATAATGTCACAAGTCACAGATATGCTAATCTCATCCACAGAAAATTAATATAAATAAATAACCAATATCTATATAACTAGATCTTAATATAAGTATCTAAGGATGATAGTTGGATTGAAACAAATCCACTACCAACTCGAATGGAAAAGTACAACACAATAAACACAATATAAGAATACCAGCTAACGACCACGAGCTCGAAGAGAAGACATCCGAAACATATATAACCATCCAAATCTGCGCTCCTGTAAATACTCAAGAACAGATACATCTGGAAGGGGACCAGGTCCTCAGAGGGACGTAACAAGATACAGAACAACAAGCCAATTTGAATACAGTAAACATGCATAATAGGTAAAAAATATGTAAGTACGCTGTACAAGACAATCTATATGAATGCAAATAAGGACAACTTTTTGACGTATGGGCAAGGGTAGGCTACTCGATCTACCTCACAACTCACACACACGTCAGTGGACATCAGAAATCGGCATATCGCGGGGGTAGCGACTAGCGAGACTCCAGAAATTGACATACCGCAGGGGTAGCGACCAGCGCGACACACGCCCGTAGTGCGAGCTATATATTACGGTTTACCAGAGTGGTTAAAAGCCCATACGCCTAATGATTGTCCTCTCATGATACTAAGTGTCAAGTGTGTGTCAACATATCTAATATATAGTAATGACTGAAAGGGACTACACATGCAATAATTAATCATAAATGCAATAAATATACAGAAATATACTAAGCATGTAAAATACTGTAAGCAATTTGGCAAGGTATCTTTTCTGGTCTGAAAAGGATGAAGTCCCAACTCAAGGCGTCGTCCGATCTACCCGTCACATAAATTAAACAAGTTAGGTTACAAAAGTGGGTAAATAGGTTGCTCCATTTAATCTATTTTAATTCTGAATAAAAAAAACCTAAAATAGTATTTTAATCTTATTATAATATGATTTTATTGTTAACCCTAATTTTGGTCCAAAGAAAGTCAATTTTACGGATTTGTGATCCATGGCACATAAATCGAGGCAATCCGTTGACCAAAAAGTCAACCAACTCAAATCTTGGATTTGTGTATGGAATCCTATAGATTTCAATACTACATGAACACCATATTCGATGGTTTCATAAAATCACAAGTCGGTAAAGAGTTATGTCCACTAGGGCACGCAGATGACAGTTTTCGGTGGTTTCCTATTTACGTCTACGTTGCACAAATTTTACAGTAGAATAAACTTATATTTTAAATTCTAAAAAAATACTTTTCTGGAAGATCATCATGTCAGCTTTCCGAAACTTCAAACGGTTCAAAATTCTGAGTTCGGGATCTCCCGAAATCTCGAAAATACCAAAATGCGTCTGATTTTGAACAACTGACACTTTTAGAATTTTCTGGAAAAATAGGTTCTGAAATTATTAAAATAATTTATATATTCAGAAAACTAACCTTGATGTGATTCTAACAAAAAAAAAACTGGAGCACGTTTGGAGTCCGGAGCTAGGAGATATCGTCTTTTTAAGTTGTCATAACTACTAGAAAATGAGGCTGAATTTATGACGAATTTTGAGTATTTTTGGACGAAAAAGAGGTGAATTTGGGAAAAAAAAAAATGAAGGATGAGATATTTATAATGGTGGACACTACTTAATTAAATACGACTTGGATTAGTTAATTTTGATAGGATTATGATGAATTTAAATAAGGATAGGATATGAATGAAGTTGATTTCCTAGTAGGTTCAGGATTTGAATTAATTTAAAATAGAGTTTGAATTTATCTTATAATCTTAAATATAATTAAAGATAATACAAATAATTTATAAAATCTTATTAATATCTATTAACACTAAATTAGCATCTATCTAATATTAAGACTATATATATCCAAATAAATCCTAAATAATTTTAAAAATCTAAATAAATTTCTTAAAATTCTAAATAAATTACAAAAAAATATAATTAAATATTTTAAACTAAAATAAATATTTGGTAGGAACAACATGCAAGTATGGTCGTATAGTAAATCATAGAAATCCTAGAAATTTACGTTTCCTATGTTTTAATTACCTAAAAATTCTAGAAAAATCTCCAAAAATCTTAAATAGCCTAAAAATGATTCTAAATAAATATTTATATAAGTAAATATATCAAGAAATTTATTTTCTAATTAACTAAGAGAATACTCTAAAGAAATTCAATATTTAAAATAATCTATAATAAATATAATAATATAAAATACACACAAAATACCTATTTTGGGTGAGGGGGTTTACAGAAGTCACGTCCTCCTGTGGATCTTTCACTCTTCTTTCCTGACCACCAACTGGCATAACTGAATCCTTCCATCATATCTGGATAACTGTTGTAGTACAGGATATACCACTGAGTCAAGTTGAGAATTCTGATGACTCTCTTCATAGCTTCTAGTGTTCAACAACACACATCCTGCTCGTGAACTAACTCATCATCCCTATAACAAGGGCTATATTAGACCTGGTGGTACTCGCAGCTTGAATCATGCACCTGATGATGCTTTCCCTTGGATTAAGCTTCTTCGTCTTCATGTTACATCTGAGGAGTATCGACCCTGATACCCAAAATGTGTGTCCAATTTTTCATGCAGAGATCTTGTGATTGAGCAAGCCCACCTGGCATCCGGATTATCTTATATCCTTAGGATAACATCCGCAATCCCATGTCCTAAGTTTGGATAAAAGGACATCTTTGTTCTAGTGATACTTCTATATCCGCAACTGGGATTAGCAAGTCGTCCACATAGATATAAGAGATGACTCCTTTAATATCAACGAACTTCGTGTACACACTATTATCTGTCTCACTGATCCTGTGACAACTTTGACTAGATGACTTGTCAAACTTTTGCTGCCACATCCTGGGATTTGCTTCAGGCCGTATTGAGATATCACCAACCCGCAGACTGTCTTCAAACCTGAATGACAATAATTCTGACTGTTGTCCGTAAATCTCTCATGTCTGTCTTTCTCCAAGACTTGCTGTCTTTCCTTCATCTGATAAACAATCATCTTAAGAAGAGTAACTATGAAAATCATCATCCTGATATATGACACCTTCAACAAGGTGCCAAAGAACTCAATCCCCTGTACCTGAGAAAACCCCTAGGCTACATGCCTAGTCCTGAACTCAACTGTTCTGTCTGCTTCTATTTTTCTTTTACTGAAGATATATAAGCATATGATAGGTTAAGCTCCTTTAGACAGATTGAGCAACATCCAATTATTGTTATGGGGTCAATCACTACATGGACTGCCTCCTCCCAGCAGACCGAGTCCCTGGTCTTCATCGTCTCATCATTGGTAAGTGGTACGACCTCCATATGGTAGGTGATAAGATCATCTTTGGTCCTTCGACCTCCTGACTCTTCTAGCTGACTACTCTTTGAGTTTTGGTTCAAATATAGTCTCTTAAAAGATAACTCCTTCCTGGACTACGTCTTCTTCTATAGAAGTGCCAACAAATCTGGCTGATATGGTCCTCAAAAAATTACTCATATGCCTAAAAACCCCCACATTCGAATGATATTCATATGGATCTGACTTTGAACCAGAGTTATATCAGAAGTGATGAACGGTACTAAGGATATGACCATAAGTGCAACCTTCTCCCACAGACAATCTGGAAGGCCCTTTGAACAACAATATAGAAGTCATTATTACTGTTAACTGCTCGTCCTTCCTATCTGCACCTTCAATGGACTGGGAGAGTACGAAGGTGTCGTTCCATAGTTAATTCCATGTTCTTAACTGAATGATGCAAATCCAAAGAATGATGCATGTTCCATAGTCAATTCCATGTTCTAGGCTGAACGATGCGAATCAAAGAACGATGCTCTTTATATTGAAAACTTCTGAGTCTATTAAGTTGTGGACCGGTATGATGCTCAGGTCCAAACATGAAGTCCCTGAGGTTCTTGAACGCTTCATCCTTCGATTATGAGAAGATATGAGAACGCGTTTCTTGAGAAATCATTAAGGAAAGAAGTGATAAACTTTATCCTGGCCATTTGTGGAGAATAGAAGTCATAGATGTCTGAGCGTACCATCTCCATAGGATCTGTACTTGTAGTCATCCGTCTAAGCAGCTTGTTGACTACCTATGTCTGAACATAGTCATCACCTGTCTCCACCTCCTTATCCCCACTTCTTGGAGATATTCCTGAACTAGACATCTTTGTTGAAAAAGACATATCTTAGTCAGTTACGTCACAACTCAATAAGAGCAATCTCTTCCTCAAGCCGGAAGTCCAGAATCATAATCTTGATCCCTACTTCTTCTACTTGACATTTGTTCGCCATAGACATTTTTCTAAGATAGTGATCTTCATTGGTGAACATCTCTTTTCTAGAGCATGCATGACCGAATACACCAGTGTCTACCCGCCAGTCAGTAACCACACATGATGACTCAACTTGCACAATCATAGCAACCAAGTTAAGTAATCAAGGAAAGTTTGGCTATACCTTGCTATATTGGTTTGAATTAGTTCTGCTTTCAAGCTCCAATTTCAGCCATGCATCAAGTCCTGTCTAGTATAGTAACTTTTATGCACCTAGGCCACCATGCGCCAATCTTGCCATGCGCAGAGACGTCCATGCGCATAAGCCACTATGCGGCCAGCTCTGCCATGCGACAGGACCTTCAATGCGCCAAGAGTCTGCCATGCGGCAGGAGTTTTCTATGCGGCAAGATTCTTACATTCGGCAAGAGTCTTCTATGCGGCAAGAATCTTTTATACAACAAGAGTCTTCATGCGGCAAGAGACTGCCATTCGGCCAAGTCTTGCCAATCTGCCAAGAACTGTCTTGCGCTAAGTCCTGTCATGCGCAAACTTTTCAATCCTTGGTCATCTTGTAATCTTTCTTCCAACAGCAATGCGCATTCTTTAAACTCTAACTCCGCTATCTTGGAAAATAGTAGGTTTCGATAACTCACGCTCAATATTTGACAAAGGACTCCTTCCCTCATCTAAATGTTCGAAGTGTATTCCGTCAATCTTCTCAAGTTTGTAAAAACTTGTTGCCGAGAAGATTTGATCGAATGTTCTACATCTTTCTTCAGATCTTGCTTTGAGATTGTTTGTCCCGAGGGCTCAAAGATGGTAGAACGCGGGCCATAATAGATATACAAGCGAGACTCAAAGGTCCGCTCTCTACTGGAACCCAAGTTGTCGTCGAGATCAGAGATTCACACAAGAGTTCTTCATCGGATATATTTCGATTCCAATAAAGCATGAACCAATAATAGGTTACAAACAAACTCCGAAGATAATGAAGATTACAACAAGCAACAAAAAAATATCCTTTTCTTTACGCTCTGTAAACCCCCTCACCCAAAATAGGTATTTTGTGTGCATTTTATATTATTATATTTATTATAGATTATTTTAAATATTAAATTACTTTAGAGTACTCTCTTAGTTAATTAGAAAATAAATTTCTTATTATATTTACTTCTGTAAATATTTATTTAGAATCATTTTTAGGCTATTTTAGACTTTGGAGATTTTTCTAGAATTTTTAGGTAATTAAAACATAGGGAACCTAAATTTCTAGGACTTCCATGATTTACTATGAGTCCATACTTGCATATTATTTCTAAAAAATATTTATTTTAGACTAAAATATTTAATTATATTTTTTTGTAATTTATTTAGAATTTTAAGAAATTTATTTAGATTTTTAAAATTATTTAGGATTTATTTGGATATATATAGTCTTAATATTTGATAGATGCTAATTTAGTGCTAATAGATATTAATAAGATTATATATAAATTATTTGTATTATCTTTAATTCTATTTAAGATTATAAATTATTGAGATAAATTCAAACTCTATTTTAAATTAATTCAAATCCTGAGCCTAGTAGGAAAGCAACTTCATGCATATCCTATCCTTATTTAAACTCATCATAATCTATCCAAATTAGCCAATCCTACTCGTATTCAATTAAGTAGTGTACACCATTATAAATACCTCATCCTTGATATTTTTCTTCCCCAAATTCTCCTTATTTTCGTCCAAAAACAGTCATAAATTCAGCCTCATTTTCTAGTAGTTATGACGACTTAAATAGACGATATCTCCTAGCTCCGGACTCCAAACGTACTCCAATTTTTTTGTTAGAACCATATCAAGGTTAGTTTTCTGAATATATAAATTATTTTAATAATTTTAGAACCTACTTTTCTAGAATATTCTGAAAGTGTCAGATGTCCGAAATCAGACGCGTTTCCGTATTTTCGAGATTTCGGGAGATCCCGAATTCGGAATTATGAACCGTTTAAAGTTTCAAAAATTTGACATGATGAACTTAAATAAAATAATAGTTTCAGAATTTAACATATAAGTTTAATTTACTGTAAAATTCGTGCAACTTATACGTAAATAGGAAACTACCGAAAATTGTCATCTGTGCGTCCTTGTGGACATAACTCTTTACCGACTTATGATTTTATGAAACTGTCGATTTTGGTGTTCATGTAGCACTGAAATCTATATAATTCTACACACAAATCAAGGATTTGAGTTGGTTGACTTTTTGGTCAACGAATTGCCTCGTTGGACCAAAATTAGTGTTTAACAATAAAATCAGATTATAATAAGATTAAAATAATATTTTAAGTTATTTTATTCAGAATTAAAATAGATTAAAATTGAGGAACCTATTCACCCACTTTTGTAACCTAACTTGTTTAATTTATGTGACGGGTAGATCGGACGACGTCTTGAGTTGGGACTTCATTCTTTTTCAGACCAGGCAAGATACCTTGCCAAATTGCTTACAGTACTTTGCATGCTTATTATATTTCTGTATATTCATTGCATTTCTGTATATTCCTTGCATGTATAGTTTCTTTTAGTCATTACTATATATTAGATATGTTGACACACACATGTCACTTAGTATCATGAGAGGACAATCAGTAGGCGTATGGGCTATAACCACTCTGGTAAACCATAGTATATAGCTCGTACTACGGGCGTGTGTCACGCTGGTCGCTACCCCCGAGGTATGTCAATTTCTGTAGAGTCGCGCTGGTTGCTACCCCCGAGGTATGACGATTTCTGATGTCCCCTGACGGGTGTGTGAGTTGTGAGGCTTAGGTCGAGTAGCCTACCCTTGCCCATACGTCGAAAAGTTGTCCTCATTTGCATTCATATAGATTGTCTTATACAGTATACTTATATATTTTCAAACATTATGCATGTTCACTGTATTCAATTGGCTTGCTTCTATGTATCTTGTTACGTCCCTCTGAGGACCTGGTCCCTTTCCAGGTGTAGATGTTTATGACTATTCGCAGGAGCACAAATCAGGACTTACTACTTATCTCTTCCGAGGAGGTCTTACCTTCGGAGCATCTTTGATTATCTCTAGAGATGGATCGCTTCGCGGATACCTTTATATCATCATCTTATTTATATTGGAGATTTACCCTTCTCCCTCATTTTAGTATTGATATAGTCATTGATAGTGGATTTGTCTCCACCGACTATTAGTTTTGGATTATTGAGACTCATTATTCTAGTTTAGTTATTTTTTTTCTATGACTTGTTGTGTGGATGAGATTAGTATATCTGTGACTTGTGACACTATATATATACCACATGTGAGATTATATTCATATTACAGCGTACGTGTGTATTATGGTATCCATATATTAGAGTTATCATATACATACAGCTGGCATGCTTACGTGTTCCTGGTCCTACGTATTTTGGGACTGGGGCGTGACATGTTTTTGTGGTGGCCCATGCAGGCCGAGAGCATATTGTCTCGTTTACGTTACTGTACCGAGCAAGCCTGCACATAGGACTAAAATATAGGATCTCATCCACTTATTTAATTACCTTCCTTGACTTTATCTCGCATTCTTATCTGATTGCTTGTATTGCATCTTGCTTGATCCCTTCTCAACGTCAATCTTCTCTCGTGTTTGATAGGGGTTAGGAAGATGACTTGTACTAGGTATATACACTCTAGTATTCAATAACACTAATAGTTAAATTTTTGTAAGTTGGATAGTATGCCTCATAACCTAGTAACACATAGTCCTTTTGACCCATTAATGTAGTATAATTGAATGACACCAACTATAGACTTGCATAAGAAGATATTGTTTATCCAGACTGTAGACTTTAAAGGCCCATACCCTATTTGGTCGACTAGAGACTTAGACAAAAAAATTAGTATGGCAACTGTAGAGGCACAACACCGATCTTCTTGGTGAACTTAAATTATTTCGTACCTTCCTCCATTATAATCAAGCGTACTTATATTTTTACTACCTCGACTTATGCTACTATTATAGCCTAGTTTTGCAAGCTTATTCTTTTATTGAGCTTGTTCATGACATATGTATTATTGGGGGTCCACACTAATACATTGTCTAAATCAGAATCGGTGTATTATGGTCTGATCAACCGTAGTGCACTTGGTTCGATCTTTGTATCACTACCTTACGTGGATTGAGATATAGTTGACTCAACTTGTTAGACAAATATACTTGCCCTCTAGACTGGTCAGAGCATATCATGTCAGGTACATAACTGTTCTGATGTGAACATGAGAATAAGAATTTATCAAAATAAGGTTTCAATCCACAACTGCCTTGGCAACTCCCTTTCGAATTCTCTAATCCCTTTGAATCCCGTACTTGTATTCTATCACCTCCTCCTTGAATTATTTATTGTTGTTCTCCGTCTTCCCCTATTTCGGAAGGACGAACGTTCGTGCTTAGTATAAGTTGATACACGGATAGTACCAGATATACACCATAGGCCAAGCACTCATGATGAAAATAAGAAGCGCGGGCACATGAAGTCGTAGATACAGGTACGACCTTAGCTATATGTGTCAGTTCATACTCATGACCCTATTGTGACACGAGATCTTAGGTGCATAGTAGACGTAAAATTATATATAAGGTAGTTTAACAGTTATGAGGATATGTTGATATCCTAACTAGATGGCATCTCCACGAAGCTAATGGATGACACGCGTAGCAGTAGTAGTATTCTCTTTCTATCACCATCTCGCCCCCTTGGGTGGCTCATCTTCTCTTCTATATCCATTCCTTATCTCGTGCTTAACTCTTCCTATCATAGTCGTATCCTTTCGTGCCATTATGAATTGTTTGAATTACTTCAACCCCACCCTTATTTGGTTAGTTAAAACATAAATGGTTTAGTAAATGATTAATAACTAAAAGATGAGTACATAATGATAACCCTTATGTATATGCACTATAGCAATATCTGTATCCTTTTATTATTTTTAAAACCATGTATAGCATCCCTTAGTCTAATAGGAATAAGTTGGATTAGTTGAATTAGTACTTACTTCTAATAGTTTTATAAAGTTAGTCAAGACCATAACTATTGCCCTAAAAACCTAGACTAAGCTTAGGAAAGAGTTGAAGGAACTTGTTACGAACTGACAACTATGACAATTCGCTGGCAAAGTAGCGACAGCTGCAGCTAGACCGTTATAGTAGAGTAGTCAAAGTATTTACAGACATACTGGTCAGGTGGCATGGCAGTATTAGACTACGATACTTAACGGTTACAAAGAAAAATCATGGTTGTGAGATTCCAGACAGGTATTCCAAGATTCTCAACCCAATAAATAAATTTGTCTTACAACCTAGACAATAGCCACAAGAGACTTTGACTACTAGTGGAACTTTTGTAAGTTGGGAAGTATAGACGAGTTAGAGGATGATAGAATAGTGTATGGACAATAAATAAGGAAGTGTTAGAACGGCAGACCATAACTTTTAGGAAGCACTGCTAGATAACAATGAAGTGTAATAGCTATAGTAATTTATTAAGAATATTGGTTAGTGTTAATTTTGAGGACGAAGTTCTTTTAAGTTGGGTAGATTGTAAACCCCCTCACCAAAATAGGTATTTTGTATATATTTTATATTATTATATTTATTATAGATTATTTTAAATATTAAATTACTTTAGAGTATTCTCTTAGTTAATTAGAAAATAATTTCTTAGTATATTTACTTTTGTAAATATTTATTTAGAATCATTTTTAGGCTATTTTAGATTTTTGGAGATTTTTCTAGAATTTTTAGGTAATTAAAACATAGGGAACCTAAAATTCTAGGACTTCCATGATTTACTATGAGTCCATACTTTTATATTATTTCTACCAAATATTTATTTTAGGTTAAAATATTTAATTATATTTTTCTGTAATTTATTTAGAATTTTAAGAAATTTATTTTGATTTTTGAAATTATTTAGGATTTATTTGGATATATATAGTCTTAATATTAGATAGATGCTAATTTAGTGTTAATAGATATTAATAAGATTATATATAAATTATTTGTATTATCTTTAATTCTATTTAAGATTATAAATTATTGAGATAAATTCAAACTCTATTTTAAATTAATTCAAATCCTGAGCCTAGTAGGAAAGCAACTTCATGCATATCCTATCCATATTTAAACTCATCCTAATCCTATCCAAATTAGCCAATCCTAGTCGTATTCAATTAAGTAGTGTACACCATTATAAATAGCTCATCCTTCATATTTTTCTTCCCCAAATTCCCCTCATTTTCGTCCAAAAACAGTCAAAATTTGTCATAAATTTAGCCTCATTTTCTAGTAGTTATGACGACTTAAATAGACGATATCTCCTAGCTCCGGACTCCAAATGAGCTCCAGTTTTTTTTGTTAGAACCATATCAAGGTTAGTTTTCTGAATATATAAATTATTTTAATAATTTTAGAACCTATTTTTCCAGAATATTCTGAAAGTGCCAGATGTCCGAAATTAGACGTGTTTCCGTATTTTCGAGATTTCGGGAGATCCCGAATTCGGAATTACGAACCTTTTGAAGTTTCAGAAATTTGACATGATGAACTTAAATAAAATAATATTTTTAGAATTTAACATGTAAGTTTAATTTACTGTAAAATTCGTGCAACTTATACGTAAATAGGAAATTACCGAAAATTGTCATTTGTGCGTCCTTGTGGACATAACTCTTTACCGACTTGTGATTTTATGAAACCTCCAATTCCGGTGTTCATGTAGCACTAAAATCTATATAATTCTACACACAAATCAAGGATTTGAGTTGGTTGACTTTTTGGTCAACGAATTGCCTCGATTTGTGTGCCATGGATCACAAATCCGTAAAGTTGACTTTCGTTGGACCAAAATTAGGGTTTAACAATAAAATCAGATTATAATAAGATTAAAATACTATTTTAAGTTATTTTATTTAGAATTAAAATAGATTAAAATTGAGGAACCTATTCACCTACTTTTGTAACCTAACTTGTTTAACTTATATTACGGGTAGATCGAACGACGTCTTGAGTTGGGACTTCATTCTTTTTCAGACCAGGCAAGATACCTTGCCAAATTGCTTACAATACTTTGCATGTTTATTATATTTCTATATATTCATTGCATTTCTGTATATTTCTTGCATGCGTAGTTTTTTTTAGTCATTACTATATATTAGATATGTTGACACACACATGTCACTTAGTATCATGAGAGGACAATCAGTAGGTGTATGGGCTATAACCACTCTGGTAAACCATAGTATATAGCTCGCACTACGGACGTGTGTCGCGCTGGTCGCTACCCCCGAGGTATGTCAATTTCTGTAGAGTCACGCTGGTCGCTACACCCGAGGTATGACAATTTCTGATGTCCCCTGACGGGTGTGTGAGTTGTGAGGCTTAGATTGAGTAGCCTACCCTTGCCATACGTCGAAAAGTTGTCCTCATTTGTATTAATATAGATTGTCTTGTACAGCGTACTTATATATTTTCAAACATTATGCATGTTCACTGTATTCAATTGGCTTGCTTCTATGTATCTTGTTATGTCCCTCTGAGGACCTGGTCCCTTTCCAGGTGTAGATATTTATGACTATTCGCAGGAGCACGGATCAGGACTTACTACTTATCTTTCCCGAGGAGGTCTTACCTTCGGAGCATATTTGATTATCTCTAACGATGGATCGCTTCGCTGATACCTTTATATCATCATCTTATTTATATTGGAGATTTACCCTTCTCCCTCATTTTAGTATTGATATAGTCATTGGTAGTAGATTTGTCTCCACCGACTATTAGTTTTGGATTATTCAGACTCATTATTCTAGTTTAGTTATTTCTTTTCTATGACTTGTTGTGTGGATGAGATTAGTATATTTTTGACTTGTGACACTATATATATACCACATGTGAGATTATATTCATATTACAGCGTACGTGTATATTATGGTATCCATATATTGGAGTTGCCATATACATACGGCTAGCATGCTTACGTGTTCCTGGTCCTACGTATTTTAGGACTGGGGCGTGACACGCTCGCTGATTCTAGAATAAGAAAGAATGAAGCAAAGAGAAATGCTGAAGAAAAGTTCTTTGCTGGGGTGGTCAAAACTACTGTTGCTCAAAGCAAGATTCGCCGTATAGATGATCTGCCCCCAGGAACCAGCAAGTTCATAAATAAAATTTTGGAACGCTCAATGTCACCTTTGAAAAATACTCAAAAACCACCATGTGAGAGGAAGATACTATGGGATGCATATGATCTGGCGTTCTCAATTTTTCCATCTGTTTTCTCTCTCCTTAAATAAAAGAGGAGGTCCTCTATATATAGAGGAAAATAACACAGATGCGGCCTGAGGAAACTCCAGGCCGCATAAGCGTTGACCAACCAGATCTCCCAAAATTTGGGTGTCAGAGCCGCATGCGCCGTCTCCGTCGCCTGACACATTATACTACACCAGGCAGACAACACCGCCAAACACAGAAAGCAGCCGCTCGTGCCGCATATTCTGGAAGGCACAGAAAACCATGCGCCGCATGCGCCGCCTAAAGCAGACCCTGTCCCCTCCACATGCGACTCGCACATCCAAACTTGGCTACATAGCGTCAGAAAATTTATCCCTAGGCCGCATAACCCCTGGCCACAAAGACCCTGGACGCATAGCCCCTGACAACATAATGCCAAGACGCATAGTGCCTTGGCTGCATAGCGCCGGGACGCATAACGCTTTAGCCGCATGCGTCCGAGCTAGCAACAGTGCATAAAAGAGCGTAAAAGCATCATGCGATGATGCCGACGTGCTAAGTGCAAAGTGCAAAGTGCGCCAACAAAGTGCCACTTTGTGCCCTTGAGCCCATGCCCGAGTTCAAGTCACATGGCTTAGCTCCTAAGGAAAACTTTTCAAATGTGGTGACAAAACAAAGATTGTCATAAAGGTGTTGACACTTAATCCCTCTAGGAAAGTCAACACACATGGGCCTCCACCCCATATGCATATACCAATACTAAGCATAGCTATATATTGAGATATACACATTGGTAGTTTTCTAATGTGGGACTAAAACTCCCAAAGCTAAGTGGAAAACACCAACACCTTTTGAGTCATCGTGAGCTGTTGTATTACTAAAAGAAAAGAAAAAAAAGTACCATATAAATTATAAGAGAACAAATAAAATAAATCTTAAAGAGTAATAATTGGTAGATACACACACTAATTAAGTTCTTGAATGACAAAATAATAGTTAAACACAGATAAAATTAATCAATCAGTCTGTTTATATATTATTAACTACTGCTTCTATTCGAGTGACTCTTGTGGTTACTGAGTAGAAGTATAAGATCCCACCTGGGTGGCAGAAGGTCAGTGGATCAAGCCACATGGGCATATTATTCCTTTCATTTATAAATGATAGAAATTGGAAGACAGTGGATCCAAAGATATGCAATACAGTGTGCACAAAAGTTTCGAACGTTACGTCGAACCCCGTACATTATGTCAAAAAAAATAAAACAAACAAAAACTACTGCTGCTACTGAAGCCCATTGGGTCTTCCTCTAGCCTCTAAAGTCAGAATCGATGTTGAAAATCTTTGATATCTCCTCTGGAGATAGGCTTGCTTTCTTGGCAAGTCAAGTCCAACAGTACATCATATGATGGTTTCAAAGGGCAAATGTTAAGGCAATAGGAAGTTTCAAAGAGATAGCATTCTTAAGTATTTTTTGTTAGGCCATCTTCAACCCAAGTCCTCAAACACCTAATTGTGAAAAAATCATCTCCAATCCACCCTCAATTTAAGGAAAAAAATTCAAAATTTTGAGGGATGGATGGTTTAATCCTTAAATTTGAGGAAAGAAAAAAATTCTCAAATGTGAGATTTCATAATTTATGATTATTTTACCCTTCAAATTATAATTAATTACTAAGATATCTTACATATGATAAACACTAAATTAACTTACCATATTTTTTAATTTATAAATATAAATAATATAATAATTATACCATTAAAAAGTTATCGTTAAGGCCTTTCAATAAAATCTAATATTGAATATATTTATTATTAGTATTAAATTTTTGTTTATTAGATTTATTTCAACAAAATAATATTTAGATAATTTAACAAAAAATATTTGACAGAAATTAACATAATAAAATATATTTTTTTAAATTTAAATGCATTGACTTAAAAAACATAAACAAGTACACCAAAAATTTAAAATAACACCACCACCAACAACATTGAAATTAAAAAAAGCTTAAAGCGTTACAACAACATTAAAATTATTATAAAATATATAAAACAATATAAATAATATAAAATACTATAATATATATGATTATATTAAATAATTATGAAGAACTAAATCTATGTAGAAATAAATAATAATTGTTATTATTTGAGAATTGATGGGTTGAAATTGTAAAGTTTTGAGGATAGCATAATATTGTAATATTCCTTTTGAAGTCCTCATATTGAGAAATTTTTTTGAGGATGGTTGGAGATGGCCTTAGGGACTGTCAAAAAATTCATAGGGAGGCAACACCACTCTCTTTTTTCTAACGCAACACCTTTTTTTCTTTTTCCTCTTCCTCTCCAACCATAATATTGTAGTAAATACTCTAAAATGAGACTTTATGACCCAATAGACGAAATTTTGAACTTATTATAGAGGTTCTAAAATGTCAGAAATCGACAATCATGTTGGGACGACGTAGGATTGCCAAAATACAAAAAAAATTAAAAAAAATGAAATATATTAAAATAACAAATAAGATAATAAGTTAAGCAAAATTCAAATAATATAACATATTGCTAGAAGCATTGGCGACATGAATGTAATTTTTTTTTAAACAATCTATGAGACCATGAATGCTTGTAAAAAAAAAAATTCGTCAAAAAAAATCCAATTTCATCCCTAAAATTCGTCACTAAAAGTCCAATTTCGTTACAAAGTCTAATTTCGTCATTAAGGTCAAATCATATAACATGTTGTCAGAAGCATTGTCGCACTCATGTTGCCAATAGAAATTTTATTCGTCACTAAAAGAAGGTCCAGACTTTCCATGAGCCAGTTGCGTGAGGCCCAAAAGTTTAGAGGGCATTAATTTTTTTTTTGTATATATAATCCACTGTGCAGATGGCCCAGTTGAGTTCTGTTTAATTGTATGTAAGTAAAGTCCGCCCATTGCGGCAACTGATGATCCGACCGGATGCGTAGAGTTGTTTTAGGTAAAGAATAGATTTTACATTTTGAGAGAGAGAGGGGGGGGGGGGGAGGGGGAGGGAGTCCGTCCGGTTGGATTTGGAGTTATGTTTTTCTTTTTTCTACTCTAGTATTCTAGAGAGACTCACGACTCTATATATATATAGAAGCTTATATTTCTATATAAATTATGTACATGTGGATTAATAGAAATTGATTTCTACATCCCATGTGCATCCATGTGCACTACTACACTTTATTCCTATTGGTCCACATGTACATTGGCTCACATATATATGGTAAACGAGATATGTGACATAGGCTCATATTTCTATATGAGCCATGCACATGTGGACCAATATGAATAAATTTCTACATCCCATATGTACCGATATGCACTAGTACACTTCATTTTTATTGGTCCACATGTGCATTGACTCATGTAAAAATATGAGCCTTTGGTTCATATCCCTTATATATATATATATATATATATATATATATATATATATATATATATATATATATATAAGGGATATATGGAATATGAGCCTATATATATATATATATATATATATATATATATATATATATATATATATGAGGAAGGTGTTGGGGTCCAGTCTGAATTTGGTGAATTTTGGAGCCAAAATATAGTCAAAGTTTTGATTTGATAAAATTTAAAAATCTACATTAAATGTAGGATTTGATTAGATTTTAAATTTGTATCAAAAATTTAATTTGACCATATTTGGACGTCCATAATTGGTATTGGCTATTTTAGGTAGAATAAGATTCTTATTTTATGATTTTCTACTTAGGAAATTCTATTATGACCTAAAATAGGATTTTTCATCCTATAAAAATAGGAGGAGGGTGGAGGCACAAAGGATAACACAAGTTGGAGATTCGGGGTGCTCGTCCATAAAAAATCTAAGAGAAAGCCCGTGCTTTCCTCTTAGGACTTCGTCATCCAAGACAGAAGGAAGAAAGAGGTCTGATCGAGAAGTCGTCGCCTTCGTTCAGGAAGATTGCTACAGGTTGGGGAGTAATTTCAATTGTAATATATTTCTTTTCTTCTTGAGTGTGGTAAAAAGTTGAATCTATTAGGGCAAAGGGTTCAACATTTATTTTGAATCTTGTAATTTCACCTGAGTTATAAATGTTAGAATTTGTCCAGGTGACGTAGTCACCACCATATACTTGTCTATATCTGTACTTGGTGTTCGTTAGACAGGGGTTGGTTATCTCAGGTGGGTTGGCCTAAAGTTTTTATTGCCGGCACTCTTAGACACGGTGTTGAAACGCTTACATGGCGTATCTGATTCCCAACATCTAATATCAAAGCCCTGGTCTGATAGTTTGATACCAACATCTGGTATCAGAACTCCTGGTTTTGGTTCTGGAAACTATGTCTACGGAGCAGATGAACACTCGTATGATCACCCTCACAGGGGAGAATTGGACGATTTGGAAGACAAGGATGGAGGATATACTTTGGTGCAAGGACTTGCATAGTCCGTTGGAGGGCGACAACCCTAAGCCATCAGACAAAGCTGCTGAAGACTGAAAACAACTGGATCAGAAGGCCGTTGGATTCATCCACCAATGGATGGACTACTCGGTGTTTCACCACGTCTCTATAGAGAGTTCGGCAAAAGCATTATGGGAGAAGCTGCATTCGTTGTATGAAAGGAAGACGGCTGGCAACAAGGCATTTTCGATTCACCAACTCGTTAACTCGAAGTACACGGAGGGTACCCCAGTGGCACAACATCTGAACGAGGTTCAGGGTATTATCGATCAGCTGTCTGCAATAAAGATGATGATTGATGATGAGATTCATGCCCTTTTGCTTTTGAGTTCTCTGCCGGAAAGCTGGGAGACGTTGGTGGTGTCAGTGAGTAACTCCGCGCCTGGTGGAGTTGTCACGATGGAGGCAGTCAAAAGCAGCTTGTTGAATGAGAAGATCCGCCGTAAGCAAGTGGAATCGTCGTAGGAGTCCGCTCTGGTGGCTTCCTACGAGAAGGGGAGTTCTCAGAATCTTACGACTGTGGACCGCAATGAGGGCTGCTATCATTGTAGCTAAAGGGGTCATATCAAGAAGAACTGCATGAAGCTCAAAACTGATAAGGCCAAAGGCATGCAAGGATAACCAGGAGGATCTCACGGCTATAGGAGATCTCATCATCGCAATAATCGACGCAGAGGAACATTGTGGCATGTGTCATGATGGCGATTGGGTCATGGACATGGGGGTGTCGTAATATGCCACTCCATATAGGAGGATCTTTACGTCATACCACGACGAAAGGTTTGGACGTGTGCAGATGGGAAACAAGGGGATGATTCTAGTTATAGGCATCGGTGATGTGCACTTGACAATGGAGCTTGGTGAGAAGCTCGTTCTCAATGATGTGGAACATGTACCGAGTTTGCACTATAACTTGGTTTTGGTAGGAAGGCTGATGGATGGTGGCTGTTGCAGTTTATTTGGGGACAAAAATTGGATGCTTATGAAGGGTTCCCAACAACTGGCTCGAGGAGATTTATGTTGTGCCATGTATAGGCTCAAGCCGCTGATTTGTATAGGCAGGCCACAAATATCGGATGGAGGCTCGAGGGATATTCGACAGGAATTGGGTCATCGAGAACTTGCTGAGGAGGGGCTTCGAGATACTTTGAGGATTACAGAGGATTCGGTTCGTCGAGACAAAGCGACAAATGGTGATGAGCCAAAGATTGACGGTCAGTATATCAGTCCTATAATAACTGGTCGGTCTACAGGTGGGGGTTGCTTCATGGATCCGATTTTGGTGACGGGTGGTTTGTGAAAGCTTTACGGAGCAATATTGGTTTTAGCAGTTCGAGGCCAGGGAGGAGATCATAGTTTGCAGCGACTCAATCTGAGGCGGGAGCACTCAATTTGAGACGGGAGCCTCACCATTCACACAATTTCAGAGGAAATATGGGTCATCGATAACATGCACAGTGCATGATGTTCTGCTCGAGGACGCATGCGAATGAGGGAGCTTTAAGTTTGGATACAAAGGTGGGAAGATTCAGGAGTTCAAATCTCGGGAGAATTGCGTCGTCCGCTTGGTTGGGCAAGCTAAGGGTGAAAAAGCTCGTCGGAACGTTAACACGTTTCGGTGGAAGATGGGAGTCGAGGACAGACAGCCAAGACTCGCGGTAAAGCTGATAGTATGGGACTTTGGTCTCAACCGTGTCATTAATATCGACAGGATCCCAGTGGTACTGAAGGTGCTATGTATGACAACTAGCGTCGACGTGATGGTTGAGGAGCTGGAGACAAAGGAAGATCCAAACCAACTTAGGGGATCGGAGATCGCTGGCATGGGGAAGCGAGAACTCTATCGCGGGGCCACATGCATGTAGTCCAATTGAGAAACCATTGGGTTAACACCCTCTTATCAGACTGAAGTGGGAGATTATTGGGGTCCAGTCTTGATTTGGTAAATTTTGGAGCCCAAATATGGTCAATAATTTGATTTGATATAATTTGGAAATCTACATTAAATGTATGATTTGATTAGATATTAAATTTGTATCAAATATTTAATTTGGCCATATTTGGACGTCCATAATTGGTGTTGGACTATTTTGGAAGAATATGATTCTTATTTTAAGAATTTTCTAATTAGGAAATCCTATTATGACCTAAAATAGGATTTCTTATCCTATAAATATAGGAGGGTGCAAAGGATAGCACAAGTTGGAGATTCGGGGTGCTCGTCCACAGAAAATCTAAGAAAAAGTTGGTACTTTCCTCTTAGGACTTCGTCATCCAAGATAGAAGGAAGAAAGAGATCTGATCAAGGAGTCGTCGCCTTCGCTCAGGGAGATTGCTACGGGTTGGTGAGTGATTTCAATTATAATCCCTTTCTTTCCTTCTTGAGTGTGGTGAGGGGTTTAAATATATTAGGACAAAGAATTCAACATTGATTCTATCAATCTTGTTTATCTGAGTTATAAAGGTTGAGATTTGTCCAGGTGATGTAGTCACTGCCATATACTTGTCTTTATCTATGCTTGGTGTCTGTTAGACAGGGGTTGGTTATCTCAGATAGGTTGGCCTAAATTTTTTGCTGCGGGCACTCTCAGACACGATATCGAAATACTTTCAGGGTGTGCCCGATTTTCAACGTCTGGTATCAAAGCCCTGGTGTGATAGTCTGATACCAACATCTGGTATCAGAGCTACTGGTTTTAGTTCTGGAAACTATGTCAACAGAGTAGATAAACACTCGTATGATCACCCTCACAGGAGGGAATTGGGCGATTTGGAAGCGAAGGATGGAGGATCTACTCTGGTGGAAGGACTTGCATGGTCCGTTGGAGGGCGACAAAGCTAAGCCATCAAAAAAAGCTGTTGAAGACTAAAATAATTAGATCGAAAGATTATTGGATTCATCCACCAATGGCTGGATGACTCGGTGTTTCACTATGTGTCCATGGAGAGTTCGACAAAAGCATTATGGGAGAAGCTGCATTCGCTGTACGAAAGAAAGACGACTGGCAACAAGGCATTTCTGATTCGCCAACTCGTTAACTCGAAGTACTCGAAAGGTGCCCCAGTGGTACAATATCTGAACGAGGTTCAGAGTATTATCAATCAGCTGTCTATGATAAAGATGATGATTGATGATGACTTTCAGGCTCTTTTGCTTTTGAGTTCTCTATTGGAAAGCTGAAAGACGTTGGTGGTGTCGGTGAGCAACTTCGCGCCTGGTGGAGTTGTCACGATGGAGACATTCAAAAGTAGCTTATTGAACGAGAAGATCCAGCATAAGGAAGTGGAATCGTTGCATGAGTTTGCTCGTGTGGCTTCCTATGAGAAGGAAAGACCTAAGTCACAGGCGAGGACATTGGGGAGTTCTCGGGATCTTGCAACTGTGGACCGCAAGGAGGGCTGCTATCACTGTGGCTAAAGGGGTTATTTCAAGAGGAACTGCATGAAGCTCAAAGCTAAGAAGGCTAAATGCAAGGATGATTATGGGGATCTCACGATTTTGGGAGATCTCATCATTGCAGCAACCGACACAAAGGAACCTTGTAGAATGTGTTATGATAGAAATTTGGTCATGGACATGGGGACATCGTATCATGCCATTCCATATAGGAGGATCTTCACGTCATACCATGGCGGCAGGTTTGGACGTGTGAGATAGGCAACAAGGGAACGACTGCAGTTGTAGGCATCGGTGATGTGCATTTGACAACGGAGCTTGGTGAGAAGCTCATTCTCAAGAATGTGCTTCATATACCGAGTTTGCGCAATAACTTGGTTTTGGTAGGAAGGCCGACAAATGATAGCTGTTATAGTTTGTTTGGTGATAGATTGGATGCTTACGAAGGGTTCACAACAGCTGGCTCGAGGAGATTTATGTTGTGGCATATAAAGGCTCAAGCCGCTGAGTTGTACATGCAGACCACATACATCAGATGGAGGCTCGAGGGGTATTCGATATGAGTTGGATCGTCGATAACTTGCTGAGGAGGGGCTTCAAGATACTTTAAGGATTACAAATGATTCGGTTCATCGAGATAAAGCAACAAATGGTGATGAGCCAAAGATTGAGGTTCAGTATGTCGGCCCCATGATAACTGGTCGGTCTCCAGGTGGGGGTTGCTTCACAGATCCAATTTTGGCGATGTGTGGTTTGCCAAAGCTTCACGGAGCGACATTGGTTTCAGCAGTTCGAGGCTAGAAAGGAGATCAAGGTTTACATCAAACTCAATCTGAGGCGGGAGCATCACCATTCATACAGTTCTGGGGGAGCTTTGGGTCATCGACGACATGCACAGTGAGTGATATTCTGCTCGAGGATGCATGTGTATGGGGAGCTTCAAGTTCAGACACAAAGGTGGACAGATTTAGGAGTTCAAATCTTGGGAGAATCATACCGTCCGCTTGGTTGGGCTAGCCAAGGGTGAAGAAGCTCGTCGGAACGTTTACATATTTTGATGGAATACGAAAGTCAGGGATATTCAGCCATGACTCATGGTGAGGCTAATAGTAAGGGACTTTGGTCTCAGCTATGTCATTGATGTCGGTAGGATCCCAGTGGAACAGAAGGTGCTACGTATGGCAGCTAGCGTCGATGTGACGGTCGAAGAGCTGGAGACGAAGAAAGATGCAAAGCAACTATGGGGATTGAAGATCGGTGGCATGGGGGAGCAGGAACTCTATCGTGGGGCGACATTCATGGAGTCCAGTTGAGAAGACATGGTGTCAACACCCTCTCATCAGACTAGAGGGGGAGATTGTTGGGGTCCAGTCTGGATTTGGTGAATTTTGGAGCCCAAATATAGTCAAAGATTTGGAGCCCAAATATAGTCAAAGATTTGATTTAATATAATTTAAAAATCTACATTAAATATAAAATTTGATTAGATTTTAAATTTGTATCAAATATTTAATTTAACCATATTTAGACGTTCATAATTGGTGTTGGGCTATTTTAGGTGGAATATGATTCTTATTTTAAGATTTTCTATTTAATAAATCCTATTATGACCTAAAATATGATTTCTTATCCTATAAAAAAACGAGGAGGGTGGAGGCACAAAGGATAGCACAATTTAGAGATTCGGGGTGCTTGTCCACAAAAAATTTTAAAAAAAGTTTGTGCTTTCCTCTTAGGACTTCGCCATCCAAGACAGAAGGAAGAAAGAGATCTTATCGATGAGTCGTCGCCTTTGCTCAGGGAGATTGCTACGGGTTGGTGAGTAATTTCAATTATAATCTCTTTTTTTCTTCTTGAGTGGGTGATGGGGTTGAATCTATTAGGACAAAGGGTTCAACATTGATTATGTCAATCATGTAATTTTACCAGAGTTATAAAGGTTCAGGTGACGTAGTCACCACCATATACTTGTACGTCTTTATCTGTGTTTGGTGTTCGTTAGATAGAAGTTGGTTATCTCAGGTGGGTTGGCCTAAAGTTTATAGTGCTGGCACTCTCAGACACGGTGTCGAAATACTTTTAAGACGGGTCCGATTCCCAACAGAAGGATCCACATCCCCACCTATTATGCATCCACAAGCATCGTCCAGACCCAGGTCGACCACGTCTTCACCGTCCTGACCCGGCCACTTCAAGCTCCCCTCCTCGACCACCTTATCGTGTTGGAGTGGGTGGGGTTCCCAACTTATGTGGAGAATACCCCGACGTACGACGAGCACCATCCATGTGTCGAAAAAGCTCGGGAAGTGCATCGAGCACCGTGTATTAGAATATTTTTGATAAGAAAATATTATATTGGATTTCCATCTTTGACTTAAATTATATATTTATGATTGAATCTTTTATATATTAACTTTCCATATAATTGGATTTCCAATTTATGGTAAGGTAATTTATGATTTATTTTCTATTAAATATATTATTTAATGTAATTGGATTTCCATAAATATTTTTGGGTAAATTTCCATATGGAAACCATAATTCATGCAAGGTTTTATATAAAGGTTTATGCAATATACAATAACATGAGAAAAAAATAAGAGAAAAAAAGGTGGCAAGAGTGCCATTGCAACTTTGGAGAGGAAAGAAGAATTGGAGGCCATTTTGGAGAAGGAGATCAATTTAAAATATTTCTCATTGTCTTTTTTCTTTGTGGTTGCAATTTATTTTTTGTTCCAAAGTATTACGATGATCTGTGTTGGATCGGTAAGGAGCTTGTAGAGGGTGTAATCTCTTTATTCCATTAGTGGAGGTTTTTCAGGGTTGTACTTCGATCGTCCCGTGATTTTTTTATTTGGGTTTTTCACGTAAAAATCTCTGTGTCTGCGATTTATTTTTGGTGTTTTTTGGGTTGTGCATTTTTCTTGGTTCTCTCGCAGGTACTCTCAGGTTTGGGGAACGGTTTTTGCGTTTCGTTCCCAACAATGTGGTATCAAATTCATGTTCTAGATTTTTAGAAGGGTGTCAGGAGTTGATAGGCAAACCAGGAAGAGAGATGGACACGAAGCTGGTGCGCATGGTAAACCTGAATGGTACCAACTATCACTATTGGAGGAGCAAGATGAAGGATCCGCTATTTGTCAAGAAGCTACATCTGCTGGTATTTACTTCCGAGAGACCCAATAACAAATTCGAAGAGGGCTGAAAGTTCGAGCATATATAGGTGTGTGGGTACATCAGGCTGTTCGTTGACGAGAACGTGTACAACCACGTTACCATTATTGAGCACGTGAAGACAATGTGGGATAAGCTGGAATCTTTGTATGCGAAAAAGTTCAGAGTAAATAAATTATTCTTGATCCGGATGATGATGAGTCTGCGGTACAAAGATGGGGCGTTCATTACGGATCATTTGAGTGAGTTCCAGGGCATGGTTGATCAGCTATCCTCGATGTGAGTCAAGTTAGACGACGAGGTTCAGGGACTATTGTTCGCCATTATATTTGAAGTTTAAGAGAACTTAATTTAATTAACAAACGAAAAGAAATTACAGAGAGGTCATAGGAGAATCTAAATACAAATTTATTTTTTGGGGGTGACGATGGAGGATTAGTAGTGTAGCAACTCTCTTTACTCCGTGGATGATACAATACAGGAGACGGAAGCTCTTCTCTCTTGCTTGACTGTAGGTTCGCAGATGGCCCCTTAGAATATTCAAGTTGCTCATATTTATAGCCATCATGCTGATGGGCTATGGATGCCGCATATGCCTCTGTTTGGCGGTCGCAAAAGGCTCCTTTAACAGAATACGGTTGCAACTGTCATCTCATGGGCAGATTGTCACGTGGTCTTGGTTGAGATATGTTGTTGAAGAGATCTCAGGGTTGCTTTCAACCTGTTGTGTGCGAGACTGTGTCAGCTGGACACGTAGTCAGCACCAACTGTGCGAAGATCTTTGCAGTTGTAATAGGAAGATCTTGTGAGCTGAAGGCCACATAACAACTTGGTCGCATGATGGTGAGGCCGCATAGGTTTTGTAGCCGCATACGTTCCCTCATTTAAGCCTTGGTCTAATGGACACTCTGGCCGTATGTTGGAGAGGCAGCATAGGACGTTACGGCCGCATATGCATCCTTTTTGGCCTTGGTTAGATGGACACTCTGGCCACATGGTATCATGGCCGCATGCTCGTCCAGGCCGCATACGTTCTCTCATCTGGCTTTGGTCGAATGGACAATGCAACCGCATTTTGACGAGGCCGCATATGGCCGAAGCCGCAGATAGGAGGACACGTGGCATGACGCATCTGTCGAGGCCATCAATGCAGATATGACTTTCTTTCTTTTTGTATGCCGCCTCCTTCACAAATTTTGAAGCTGTCAGAACTTTATATCAGACATTGGAGACTATGTCAGGATCTCTTTATGCGGCATCTTTTCTACTTGGTTGCTTTGGCCGCATGTAGATTATTATGTGACTTTCTATCTTGCCGCATAGATCATGTTTTATGCAGCATAAGTTCTATGCAGCCTGTAGATTTTTTATGCTTCTACAAGAACTCCTTAAATGTTTCCAAGATGACAAGTTTGGAATACTTTGAATAAGAAGAATGGTTGAGCACTTTTGGCCGCATAGGGATGACATGCCGCATAACCATGTTGTCGCATAGTAGACTATGCCGGGCTATCAAATAATTAATAAGAGGATTTATCCCAATCTTCGAGAAGATCTCTTAAGATTTTGCGCCATCAGGGTATAAAGTGGCCCAACAATCGAGAAGTCGCCATCATCTGTGGCCGTTACGTGGATCGAGACGACTCGGGATTCGAACAACCGCCACTTCATCTCCAGCCACATATAGAGGGCAGAGGAGAGAGAAAACCTTTTTTCCCATTTTCTTACTTCATTCTCTTCTTCATACTTCTGCTACCATGGCCCCCAAAGTTGCTTCCTCCATTGCTACAACCGCCGCTAAGGGTAAGGGGAAGGCCAAGAGCAAGGGGAACGACCTTGCCGCTGTGCCGGACCCTCCGCCGTTCTTCGCTGACGTTCAGCCGCCGATCAAGGGTAGGTCTTGAACGAGGAAGATGAACTTATTCTCCAAACCGTAGAGACACATATGCATATTTGGACGGATGGATTCGTCTATGCGCCAACTTCTCACTACCGCATGGGTAGCTGCATAAGCGACCCGGTCTCATGTAAAGCTATACCGCATAGTAACTTGTGCTGGATGGGATACCCTACCGCATAGGCTACGGTACCGCATAGGCTACGGTGCCACATAGTCACAGGGTTTGGTTTGGTCGTATAGGCCATCCAGCCGCATGAGAGACTATGCCACGTAGGCTATGGTGCCGCATAGTGGCAGGGTTTGGTTTGGACGTATAGGCCATCCAGCCGCATGTGCATACCCTTCTGAATATTTGAAGTTATGATCATGCTTTTTCATGGTTTTTTTGTAGTGACTCTGCCTACTGCACCCTCTGACGAAGTAGTCCTTGGTTAGGATATGCTTCCGTTGAATATGAACTTTAGCGACCTGACCATGGCCGTCAAGACCCAGATCAACAAAGACTTCCCTCCAGGACGTCAACAGAAGATGGTCGAGCAGTCGCCTGGTTTCCGGTTGAGCCAGATAAACTCAGAGGAGATCCCTGCTGACGATGGACCACACTTTTACAAGAAGTCATACTTCTTGTTCGGGGATGCACTAGAATCTTTTCAACCTGAGTCGGGGACAACCAAGAAGAATTGGTCTTTCACCTTTCGTGGCACCGAGATGACGTTTTCTTCTTTTGAGTGTTACTTGCCTTTGTCAGATCTGAAGGTGATGATGGGTCCGTGGAACTTGACCCCTGACCCGCAGGGGGCTCTCCTTGGCCACGTTAGGGCTGGAAAGAACAAGGAGGAGTTTTATAGTGCGAAGGAGTCATCCTCATACTCCTTTATTGGATTTAAGCCAGGCCTTGTCGGGAGTGATCTAGGACCGAACCTCAGCATATATATGGCAGGCACCTTCCTTCATCAGGTCGCCAAGAAGGGAACTTACCTCCCGGGGAAGTTACGGGTTCTCAGCTGGGCTCATTACAACGAGACCTGGTGCCGCCTGACCCTGTGGATCTTAAAGAATTATGAGCATGAGCTTCGAGCTGCTGATTTATTTTTTGTCGTGAGGGGTACATGCCATGGCTTAGAGATGAACCGTCGTTTATTAGTGGAGTTGATGGAATTATACAACCTTCGTACCGGGACTTTCTTCATGCCTGGTTGTGAGATGGGATTGGCTCTGTATGAGATGCACGCCGTCTCGAGACTTTCCTTGGGCGATAAACCCTATGAAGAGTATACTCTAAGTAATGAAAAACTCGGAGAACTGGAAGCAGAGAACCCGGAGATGCTGGCGGTGTAAAAGAAACTGTTATGCCATCACGACATCTGCCAGCGATCATCGAAAAAGACGAAAAAATCCACCGAAGGGTACTCTCCTCATATTACAACTTGGGATCATCATATTTTCTTGGTATCCAAGAAGTCCACTTGAGTTCGTATTCGGGCACCACGATCCGAACAGAAAGTGGCCGACTCCATCCTGGAGCTGAGGGAACATGCCGCCCCAGCGGAGGAAGACGTGGAGGGTTCCTCGGAGGAAGACGAAGAACCCGTTGACGAACTGGGTGACCTGGAGGGGGAGCTCAGTTACTTTCTCATGGACACCCACAAGCTATCCGCCAAGACTGTACTGGCGGGATACTTGATGATCTGGTTACGTAACTACGTGGTCCCTGGAGGTTCTGGGACAATATTGAGGATCAGCCGCACCCTTATTCTTCCGGCTGTGAAGTTGGCTTTTGGCCACAAGTTAGCCCTTCTACCGGCTATGGTGTACTGTATCCATCGGGGGATCCGCAACTTCGCCTAGAAGCTTGAGGATCATTCTGGTAAGGGACATTTCAACAGAATTGAGCTCCCTTACAATTATCTGTTGGGTTGGCTTCTTTTGCATCACGGGTCTCTGATGAGCCCTGGGACCGATGAGGGCATGGTGGTTGCTGATGCCCATATCTGCAAGTATAGGGGGATGAAGTGGAAGTATGACACAGGTTTTGCTGGCAGAAGGCAACTCTCGTTCATTACTGACTTTCTTTACGTCTGACCCAGAGTTTACTGACATTGAAAGAAACGTCGCTTACCAAGACATGGGGGACGCCTGCAACCTGTGTGAGAGGTTCTTTCGCTGGCTCCATGCCATTCGTCCATCCCATTTGGTATACCAGAACAAGGAAGTAGTCTTCGTAAAGCCTTACTTGCCCAGCCGATTTGCTCGCCAATCCGGCTACACCCAGCTTCTACTGGGTCACCCGAGTGCTTCTCTCGGATATAATAGCATCTTGGTTGATGGGGCCCGAGCTTAAGCTTACTAGCTACAGCTCAGCCATCACTCAGGCTCACTTTCTCCTACCCGCTACTGATGTTGTGCCGAAGATGCTGTATACAGCTAGTAAGTACTACTTTATGGCTAATGCTCTGCCGGCTGGCTTTGACCCGGAGTAGAGTTATATCGAAGGCACCATGTTGATACCTCCGGAAGCGAGGGTGCGTCAGATGCCCCAAAAAGGAAAGAGTATTGCTAGGCCTCTGCTCGTGGAGTTAGAGCCATCAACTGGGGAAGAGAAGACGATATCCCCTTCTGTTGATCCTCCAATTGTGAAGCACAAGTCGAAGGCCGGGACCCAGCATGCTCGCTACTCTAAGAAGGCCAGGACCGCTGTGGTCCCCGAGACAGGACCAACGGCGAAGACTAAGCCCTCCCGTAAAGGGGATCACAAGCGGAGAGGTTGGACCCCTTGTACTAACGGTTCCTGAAGCAGGACCCAATTTAGATACTATAACGGTATCCGTAAACCCTCTTAGTTTGATTCTTCCTGATCCTTTTTATGAATATCTCTCTCTAGTATGTTTGAATTACAGACACAGGAGAAGAGAGTCTGTCCCCGGCATACAGCTGCTTCAGTGATTTCTTACGCTGAACCAGAAGAGGAAACCCCTCCGGAGTTCGACATGGGTGCCTCAGAACCAACACCTGAAGCTTTGGGAGCTTGGGGCTTGGATGCGGCTTTGGTGGAGGAGCCTTATACCCCTTTGGAGCACATATCCATAGAAGACATGAAAGCTATGGGGGAGTCTATGATAATACTGGATGACTTACGACCTACGCCACCTCCCTCTAGTATGTCATTTGGAAATTTTATAAGAGATCAATTTTTTTTGGCTTCAGCTTCATATTCTCCAGACGAAGTTAATTGTTGGTTGTTCTGGTCCTGTAGGCCCTGTTCCTCCCTAACGAACAATGGACATGGCTGTGGAGGAGGATATCCTAGAAGAAGGGGGTAGTGAGCTTATTAGGAGGAGGTCTGAATACCCCCCTCGCTCCTCTAGAGGCGGCGAGTACCTTGCAGGGTTTGTTGCATGTCCTTCTAGAGTAGTGGCTGCTACTCCTGATGTTATTGCGGGCACTTGGTTGTTGAGGCCTTTCCGGATGGTGAGATAGTTGGTCATTCTGAGGAGGTTGTTCTCGATGTTCCCGATATTATGGTGGCGGGATCGTTATCTTAGGTCATTGTACCACAGTCTGGGGTTAGTGTACGAGCGAGTACCGAAGCAGCGGGGAGACCTGGTACTCCTGTCCTAAGTTGCACCTTCGGCCTTGCTCAGCTATCGGATATTCGGGCCTTTGAGATGGCCATGAAGAAGTTGAATGCGAGACATCCCACTGGTTGCTCTTCAACTACTGCTTCACCTTCAAGGCCATCGGGCGTTGTCGTGCAACCTGCTGCGCTTGTGGCTTCTTCCTCCTACCAGTAGCCCTTGACTTCGGCGATGTTGGAGGAGATTAACGAAAATGTCCAGATCTTCCTTCAGAGCTTCTATATGTTTCTGAGGTAGGAGTCTAGAGTGTATTAGAGCGGAACAGGCCTTTCGGCTGGGTGAAGTACTTTGCCAAGATTTAGGCCAATTCTCTGAGGAGCATCCCTGATTTGGAAGAGACAGCGGTCCTCCTGGACCAAAAGTTGGCGGAGGTGGAGCGATGCCTAATGGAGCTGTGGCAACATCAGCAAGCGGATATAGGGATACTGATATCCTGTGCGTATAATGAGTTCTCAACAACACTGGAGGCAGAGAAGGCCCTCTTTTCTTCATATAATGAAGGTTTTAACGTGATCTCTAGAAGTTGCAAGAAGAGCATGATCGGGTGGGTACCCTTAGGGAGGATTGCCTCACCACGCAGAGGGACTTGGCCGAGGAGATCAGACAACTCCAAGCCAAGCTTCATGCGCTAGGAAATAGCCTCCGGGAGGCCCAGCAGGAAGAGGGGGCCATCCGAACCCAGGCTAGCCTGGTAGGAATGAACATGGCACCTGTTGAGGTCATGGTGCAAAAGCTGGTTGACTGATATGAGTCATATGTCCGTTACGAGGATCCTGAGGTCCTAACAACCTAAGTTGAGCGCCGGGCTAATGCCCGCCTAGACAACCATATTGCCCATCTCCAAAGGCAGATATCAGAGTTGTGCTCCGACCAGTAGCAGTAGTAGTTTTGGGAATTCCCTTTTTTATCTTTCTTATCGTAGTTTATCGTAGTTTTATGGTTGGGGCGCTATTAGCCCTTTAAATATAGTTTGCCTTTTCTCTTCCGTAAGGAGAAATAAAAGTTTTCTTTGTTGTTGCAATTATCTGTTGTTCTGAGTTTGACAAAATCCCAGCAATCCATGTCTTGGGCCGTGTGAGAGTGAATGGTCGTATCTTATAGAACGAGCCGTTATGACTCTAGGGTGAGTCGTCGGTCTACCACTTATAAGTATCGGCTGTCTTTCGGACTCCTTCCACAAATTTACCTTTGGTGTGATGGCTTCCAAGGATGCTCTATAGGGAATCGAGGAAACCACTTTCCCTCCCGTGGACAAGGTTGCTTCAAGCCCCCGTTCTGGCATGCCCAATTCCTTTATGTCGAGAACACGGGAGTATCGTCCACTGCTCGAGTGCCTAAGGCAGACATTTTTCGTGAACTCCTTGGCTCCTCGTCGGATGGATCACCTGTCACCTTAAAGGGGCAAGCGGAGTAGACCAGCGTAGATCCCTCCCATCAGTTGTTTGCATCTTCGGACGTTTGTGTTTTTTATGCTCTTGCGATGTATATAACCAATCTAGAGGATTCTAACTCCTCTTAGAGTTTGCGTTTTGCTCTTAGTTTCCTTTATATAGAGAAAATACAAACTTTTATTTTTGTTGCATTTCTGCGTGTGGACCTTCTGGGTCTTGTACTAGAGAAAATATGGACGTAGTACAACTCCGTAGTTATTGTGGACATCCCACTGAAGAATTTTTGGTGAAATTATTATTTGTTGCACATGTTGAGTGCAAATAATAAAGTCAAAAATAATCCCTATCAAAGGTAATATGGACATGATAAGTTTTGTGGACCCATTACTTGTTGCATATGTTAGTGCAAGTAATTGATTTTAGAACAAGCCCTACCAAAGGTGATATGGACGTGGCAGTTTTTGTGGACTTATGGCAGTTTTTGTGGACTTAACACTGTTGGTGTACCTTGGTGAGTACGGATGATAAGTTGAAGGACAACCGATATCAGAGGTAATGTGGACGTGATAATCTATAGCTAAAACCTGGAAGGTTTGCTCAAAGGTAATATGGATATGGCAAACTCAGTCGGGAAGAAATGTTAGGACGATAGTCCAGAGGTAATATAGACGTGAATTGATGTTCAAGAAACTCGTTGAGGAGTAATTTTCTGAGTGTGGTCTATCTGAAAATAAAGATAGACCTGAGGATTGCTCCGCTGGAGGAACTTTGAGGATCCAACATTCGTTGCATATCCAGGACTACCGGATACAGATGATGGCTTTTACAGAAATTTATAAAAAAAGAAAAATATTACACATAGGTACTTACTAGGGATGAAGAACCAAGAGTGTAAGGACTGTACATCTTGATTGCCTGGCTGAAGATAAGGGGAGTACTAGTCAAGTTTAGACGTAGTACTTTTTAAGGAACTTGCTATTAATAGGCATCATGAGTAAGTCGTCGTTGGGTTTGGTCAAAATGCCCCTGCGGGAACTAAGTGCCCCCGGTTTGGTCAAACCGGGGGCACTCTAGTATTAATATGTCTTTTTTCCAGGTAGCCAGGCGGGAACTAAGTGCCCCCGGTTTGGTCATGAGGATTCTGAGGGGATTGACCCACGAGATTACATGAATGGTTTTCCCAGCCATGTAGTGTCGAGTCTTCTGGATAGCGAATACTAGAGCAAGATATTCCTTTTTGACGGGGGTGTACCTATGCTCTGCACCGACCATCATCCGTCTAAGGTAGTAGATGGCATGCTCGTGGCCTGTGTCACTAATCTGGGCTAATAGAGCACTGAGGGAGTGACACTAATCTGGGATAATATAGCACCGAGTGAGTGATCCATTGCACGTACATAAAATAGGAAGGGATTTCCCATGACCGAGGCTACCATCACTAGAGGGATTAATAGGTATTCCTTGATATCGTTGAACGCGCTTCATTCCAAACAATGGAGATACCTTTCTTCATGAGATGGATGAATAGACGATAATGCCCCGAGAGGTTTGATATAAACCTTCTAATATATGCTAGTCTTGCTTGTAGGCCACAGAGCTTCCGGAGGTTCCTTAGTGGGTACATCTCAAGGATTGCTTTAATTTTGTCGAGGTCTATGTGAATATCCTAAGAAGTGATGATAAAGCCCAAGAATTTTTCTTTGGAGACTCCCACGAAGGATTTGGTAGGGTTTATCTTGAGCTGGTGCATACGCATGAGATTAAACACAGTCTTCAAGTCCCTGAGGTGATCACCTTTGGAGTAACTTTTGACGGCGATGTCATCGACGTAACACTCGACCATCTTGTGTAGATGCTCACGAAAGATGGTGCTCATAACTAGATGGTATGTAGCACCTACATTCTTCAGATCGAAGGGCATGACTGTGTAGTAATACACTCCTATCGGTGTTCAGAATGATGTATGCTTCTGATCGTCAGGGGACATCTTGATCTGATTGTAGCCTGAGAATTCATCCATAAAGGATATGCGCTCGAAATCACAAGTGTTGTCGATCATTATGTCTGTGATCGGAAGAGAGAATTCATCTTTGTGGTAGGCCGCATTTAGATCTCGAAAGTTAATGCAGATCCGGATCTTTCCGTTCTTTTTTACGAAGGGCACGATATTGGCTACCCAGTCTGGATATTGTTCTTCACGGATGAAGCAACTGGCTATTAGTTTATTGACTTCAGCTTCGTTGGTGTTCATAATGTCCGGCCGGAACCGCCGTTGCTACTGTTTGACGAAATTAGCGTTCGGTGATATATTGAGCTTATGGACCACGATTTGGGGGTTCAGTCATAGCATGTCTTCGTAACTCCAGGAAAAGATATCAACGTATTCCCTAACGAGCTATAGCAGGGATTCCCGATTCGTCGGACAAAATTTTGCTGACTAAGATAGGCTTAGGGGGTGTCTCATCGCCTAGATTGACTTGTACAACTTCGTTCTCGGTAGAAGATTTTCGCTGCTCAAATAGCATCTTCTATGGGGAATCAAGGTGTTGGGCTTACGACTCTATTTCAAAGAGTTTAGGAGGATCCTCGTTGTCTTCCTTAGGGTCAGCAGGTACCATATTGGCCGATAATGTTTGCCTGAGCATGTCCCCGATACTGACGTCGGAGTCCCAAGCGGAAGATTATAAAGAGTGAGAGTGCACTTCGTCTTCTTCATCTGAGCCCTCGGGAGTTGTAGGAGGAGTTACATATCCTAAGCCATGCTTGGTTTTATGGTAGTAATCCTCGGACTTGCTTACGGGAGAAGGTAGACGCAGGGTCAGCTGTCGGCCCTTACCATAATTTAAGCCCTTAGTGGCCTTCAGGCTGTACCCCATCTTCTAGATAAGGTGCTTGGCTTGTGAACTATACCAGTTTAGTGATATTTTTCCTGTATCAGGTTCCGGATCCAGTTCTTCTTGGACGAAGGATCGAGGGCAGTCTATTCTGCCGAAGATGATGAGTTTGTCTCCCCTCCTTCTGGCCGAAACTAAAAAGTAGTAGTTTTAGCTGGGGAGGATCGGGTTCACTGTGTAGGTGGTAGTCACATGTGTTTGTATATTAAGGCCTAGACCAAACTCCATTGAGTATAGTATTCTTATATGTGCAAGTTCAAAGTAGTTCAAAGATAACCCATTATTCATAAAATAAGGTATCTTTTCTTCGGGGATTACATCATCGAGAGAAGGGATGTTGGCATGAGCGTCTACATACTCCTCTAGCTCATCTTTCTCGAGGTCCACCCCTAGTGCGAGCAAAGGCTTCGGTGGATTCCTTTGCAGTTTTATCACCAAGGGTTCTGAATTTATAAGAGGTGCCGGAGCCACCCTTGGTGGTCTTCGAAGGCGAATGACCATAAGTTCTGAAGGCGTAGGCGGCACCGGATCTTCCCTCTGTGCTTGATTCAGTCTTCGAAGGTGAATGACCAGAGGTTCAGATGTTGTAGAAAGTGTTGGATCTTCTTTTGGCGGTCGATTCGGCCTGCGAAGACAGATGACCAAAGGTTCAGGTGCCTTCTTGTGTAGTTTTACGATAAAGAGAGTGGTTGTGTTGGGAGTGCGTGCCTTAAGATGGACCCTCAGGGGATCCTCTGGTATTGTCACTGCCTCTGCTTCATCATCGACCTCGTTTTCCTTCTCCTCTCGGGGGACTTGCTTGTAAAGGATTGCATCGGTGTAGTAGGTCTCGACCCCTTTAAAGGGGTCTACGTTCGCAAATTCTGTCTTAAACGTGCCATGGTCGTCCATATAATTTAGACATTGGTGAAGAGTTAATGATACGATCATGTATTGGTATATCCAAGGTCGTCCCAGCAGAACATTGAAGGATACATCCACGTCAATGATGTAGAAAGTGACCTCTATCTTTAAGTCATCGATCTGGTATTTCAGAAAAATCTTACCCAGAGGGTAGCTTCTTCCTGCGTTGAAGCCACTGATGACAGTATTAGTGGCTGCCAAACGATGCATCGGGATGCCCAAGGTCTGAAGCAGACTCTGAGGGATGATGCTCATTGATGAACCAGGATTGATGTGCATCCAGTCCACCTTAATAGCACCGATGTACCCTGTATAATACATGGGACGATCATGTCAGTTGTTCATTAGCAATATATCCTGTTGCGACAACGTGATGTTGGGTATTGCCTCTATGATATTATTGTAGTGGGGGCAAACAGTCGGATCCTCAGCTGGCGGTTTGACCTGCGCCAGGTAGGTGTCGGCGTTCTGTAATGCCTCACTCAGAGCATTCTGAGTGTCTCTGGAGAGCCCTAGAGGCTCGAATAATGACAACTTTGCCAGAGTGTTGGCCAGTTGTGCCAGGATGTCAAAGTTGTAGGATTTTTTTAACCCTTGAGCTACATCTTTGCACAACAGTTTGTAAAAGCGAGCCTCTTTTTGCTTAAATTTCTCTGTCGCGGGAGGCTGGAATGGACCTGGATCAGAGGCCGTAGGTGCTGTAGGAGGTCGGGAGCATTATAATCCCGCTGGTAGGTGAGTCCTGACCTGGTTGCTCTTTCCGTGGCTTCCTCAATGGTAGGGGACACCATATGGAAGGATTTGTACTTCCGTCCCTTGGACTTGGTGGCGGAAGGCATTACTTACTGCATCATGTCTAGAGCAAGGTCGAAGATAGAGCGACATCATCATCCTCGAAAGACTAAGTCTCCTTTGGTTTCAGATCTTCTGCTTGTTTTTACTCTGGCTTTTTGGTTAAGTTGGTGACCAAGCCTGCTTTCCTTTTCCCTCGCGGCTATTATTGCTGCTATTATTGTTGTTGTTGGACGTCTTCCCCTATCATCGGTGACGGGGATCTGTATGCCCAAGAGTCGGGCGTCTTTGACTTTCTTCTCGGCGTTGACAACATTTATAATGAATGTCGTACAATCTTTAAATTGGCTATCACCCATCCAGAGGTTGACTATCAGAAGTAGGTTTCTTCGGCACATCTCCATCAGCGTCGTCTCAGGATTGCTAGGATAAATCCTCAGCGCAGCTTGTCAGAACCGCTCGATATAATTTTATGCTAGTTCCTTTTCTCCCGGGGCAATGACCATCAAGGAGGACATAGTCATGTTACTTCTCACCTCATAGAATCTTTGGAGAAAAAGACTTTGAGATCGTCAAACAATGAGATATAATTATCTTGGAGACTATAAAACCAGTTGAAGGCTACCCCGGATAATGCCCCGACGAAGAGCCTAGTGAGGATATCATCGTTACGAGGTAGGTGCCCTATACTACGTTTAAAGTAGCTCATATACTAGCAGGGGGAGGACTTCCCTTCAAATGTGTCAATATTTCAGGGTTTGTACTTGGACGGATATGTACATCCCTCTATTCCAGCGGATATGGCTACCGTACTCCGAGATCGTGGAGTAAGTCCCAATTACTCATGGAATCTATGCGGGCTCAGATTTCTCGGACCTCCCTCATCACTTTCCTAGATTTATTTGTCGCAGGAGGAGCAGAGGACCCTGGTAGAGCATGATGACCGCTAACGGGGGGAGCGATTGCATTTGAATCTACTTTAGTTTCAAGGTCTTGACCTGAGGCCCTTGGTGGTTGGGAGGCTACAGTCGCCTTGATATGCTTGGGTCAAGGCTTGCATTAACTCGCTCATAGTTTGTATTATGGCCTTGAGGGTCTTGAGGCGCTGACAGTCACTGGGGCCTTCGTGGTCGTCCTCTGCCATATATGTCGTTCTTACATGAGACGAGTAGGAAGGGATGGTTGACGTAGCACTTTTCGCTTTGGACCCTTGTAGTGAATAGTCGTTGGGGCGAGCTAGTAGTATTGCATCCTGTTCGAACTCTGATGGAATACTACCCCCAGTGTAAGAGGCAGCATTTTCTCTCCGAGGGTGGCTACTCCCAGGGACTTCAGCATCCGTTCCTTGGAAATCCTCATCTCCTCGGAATGCCGGATTATCATATAGGTCTGGGGGATTACTACCGACAGGTTGTGCAACCCCTAGTAGTTTTGAGGCAGAACTATCCCCAACGGCTGGGAGCTTCTTCTTCGAGTGGGTGCCCAAGAAAATACCTTTTGCAGGTCCAGCTGCTGGTCCTCCGGGTAGTCGCTTTCTCAATGTGATGGTTGAGAGTAATGGACTAGAGATGCTAGATTTTCTTCCTCTCATGGTAGAAGGGACCTTCCGAACAGAGTAACATAAGGCGAATGGTATCTTATCCTCCTCGGGTGTTTGCACCTTGTCCTTGGATTATTGCTAAATAGGTATCGTCGGGTGCAGTCGTTAGAATGCCGACTGCCTGCTTGTAGGTGCTGCCACTTTGTTGTAGTAGTAGTTAATGATAATTTTGGTACAGTGATGTACTGGGGAGGACACTTCATATGTCGTTGCTGCCTCCCTCTCCTTGCGCTTGTGATTGATCACATTGCACAAGTCAGGCGAGGGCTGACTCATCTTCGTACCCTTTTTATGACCACGGGTAGACCAAGCGCACGGGTGCGTAGGTGTTATTTTTGCTCCCTAGCATGGGGTTTGTTCAGGATCTTCCCCTAAGCCGTTAGTGGAAGGCTCTTGAGACTGGCCCTATCTATTTTTTGCTGCAGAGTGGACACGTGGGTCGATCTTGTACAACTTTCCTTCAGGGACACGCGTAACAGTTAGCGGTGCCAATCGATGGTTAGTTGAATGGGCAGTTGCCTGATCTTAGCGAGCTTGTACTGCCTTAGAATTCTTTGAATTAGAACGCACAAGTGCATAGTATGAAGAGTTCAAGTTTAGATTTTTACCATTCTCAACATGGCGCATAAGATCAGTGTTGCATGAGATTCGGTCGAAATTTGAGGTTCGGCTGCTGTGAGGGCCACAAGCAGCCATCTGCCTGCAGTAGTGAGTCGATGCCACATATTCGATCTTATAAGGACTCCTCCTAGGCCTCATGGAACTCACATCAAGACCCGAATGTCGGGCATCATAGTATTTTCCTTTGCCAAAGTTCGGTTGCTGAGCGTCTTCTGCGGCAAAAGGATAAGCCGTATGGACAGTCTGGGTCGACGCTTAACGAATGTCCTCAGCAGCAGGGAGAGAGACAAGAAGCGCATACTTCGCAGTTGGGTGAGGCGCAGAGGCCTTTGCTACCCACGTTCTGTGGGTCTTCATAGGCTTTGCTGACCTCGACGAAGGACTAGTGCTTCCCTCCGAAAGCATCTCCTAGAAGGCCTGCTAGTCGAAGCGGACTACCAGTATCCTCTAGGTTGAACCCAGGTTGGCAGCATCAGAGCGCGTCACCACTTTCTCATCAGAGGAGAAGGAAGTCCCCAACGGAGTCGCCAACTTGTTCGCCATTAAATTTGAAGTTTAAAAGAACTTAATTTAATTAACAAATGAAAAGAAAGTACAGAGATGTCCTAGGAGTCAATCTAAGTACAAATTTATTTTCTGGGGGGGGGTAAATGATGGAGGGTTAGGAGCGAAGCAACTCTCTTTACTCCGTGGATGATCTGATACGGGAGGAGGAATCTCTTCTCTCTTGCTTGATAGTAAGTTCGTAGATGGCCCCCTTAGAATGTTCAAGTTGCTCATATTTATAACCATCGTACTGATGGGCTATGAATATCGAATATGCCTCTGTTTGGTAGTCACATAAGAATCCTTTAATAGAATACGTACAACTATCGTCGCATGCCATGGGCAGATTTCCACATGGTCTTGGTTGAGATATGATGTTAAAAAGATCTCGGGGTTATTTTAACCCGTTGTGTGCGAGACTTGGTCAGCTGGACACCTAGTCAGCATCAACTATGCGAAGATCTCTGCAGTTGTAATAGAAAGATCTTGTGAGCTAGAGGCCACATAATAACTTGGCCACATGATGGCTAGGTCGCATGGATTTTATAGCCGCATATGTGCCCTCGTTTGAGCCTTGGTCGAATGGACAATCTGGCCGCATGTTGGCGAGGCCGTATAGGACGTTACGACCGTATATGCGTCCTTTTGGTCTTGGTCAAATGGACACTTAGGCCGCATGGCATCGTGGCTATATGCTCGTCCAGGCCGCATACGTGCTCTCGTCTGGCTTTGGTCGAATGGACACTGCAGTCGCATGTTGACGAGGCAGCATATGGCTGAAGCCGCATATGGAAGGATACGTAGCGTGACGCATCTTTCGAGGCCATCAATATATATTTGACTTTCTGTCTTTTTGCATGCCGCCCCCTTCACAAATTTTGAAGCTATCAAAACTTTATGTCAGACATTGGAGACTGTGACATGATCTCTTTATGCAGCATCTTTGCTACTTGGTTGCTCTGGCCGCATGTAGATTATTATGCAGCTTTCTATCTGGCCACATTGATCATGTTTTATGCGACATAAGTTATATGCGGCCTATAAATTTTTTATGCTTATACAACTATGGATGCTGTGTACATTTTCAGACTTGTGGGAGACCATACGAGTGTCTATGATAGCATCTGCTCCGGAAGGCATGGTCAGTCTGGAGTTTGACAATAGCGGGGTATTGAATGAAGAGATGCGGAGACATTATCTGGGAACTTCATCCACATCCCACTAAGAGACGCTAGTTTCAGAGAGCCGCATAGGGGTAAAAACAAGGGTCCAGGCGGTAGCAAAGACAAAAGTAGGGGAAGGTCCAAGGGTCGGTATGAGGACTCGGAGTGTTACCATTGTGGCAAGAAGGGCCACATCAAGCAAATTGTTTCGCTTGAAAGAGAGAGAATAAGGGCGACAAGGGGAAGCAAGATGAGAATACTACAATGACGACCTCGGCACATGGAGGCTATCTGATCATTGTAAGTGATGCTGTAGTTATGAACCTCGCCTGCGATACTAACTCTTGGCTGGTGGACTCAAGTACTTCAGTGTATGTATCTGACAACATGGTACTATTTGCTACTTACACAGCAGGCGACTGTGGAGTATTAAAGATGGACAATGGAGATATGTCGAAGGAAGTTGCCATTGGAGATGTGCATTTGAGGACAAAGACGGGTGTAGTTATTGTTCTGAAAGATGTTCGTTATGTCCCTGATATTCGTTTCAACCTAGTGTCGGTTGGAAGATTGGATGACGATGGTTTCTTCAATCTCTTTAGAAAACGTCAGTGGAAGCTTTACAGAGGTTCGATGGTGATTGGTAGAGGAAGCAAGAGGTCCAAACTCTACTATATGGGATGGAGCACACATAGGGCACATGAGGTGAACACAGCTACTGATGCGTCTACTGAGTTATGGCACAGACGGCTCAGCCACATCAGCGAGAAGAGGATAAGCTACTTGGTGAACATGAAGGTGATTCTAGGGTTAAAGTATTCAAAATTAGAGAGGTGCATGTACTATTTGGCGGGGAAGCAAAATAGGGTGTCTTTCCAAAGTCACCCAAGTTCAAGGAAGCTGGCGTTGCTCGAGTTGATTCACTCGGATATCTGCGGTCCTATGAAGGTAAAATTTATTGGTGGTGCCTCTTACTTTATAACTTTTATTGATGATTATTTCAGGAAGATTTGGGTCTATGCCTTAAAGACCAAGGATCAGGTGCTACCCACTTTTAAGGAGTTTCAGGCCTCCGTTGAAAGAAAAACGGGCAAGAAGCTGCTATGTGTTTGGTCGGACAATGGCGGCGTATATATCAGTTCCTTTGATGTATACTGTAGAGAGGAAGGGATACAACACCAGAAGATTCTGCCAAAGATACCTCAGCTCAATGGTGTTGCTACTACCATATTTTCTTGAAAAGAATATTTTGGTCATTTTATAATTAATTAAATATTATGCTTATTGTATATTTATTTATTATATTATTTAATTATTGTTAGATGTTAGTTTATTATTTTGGACTTGTGTTACTGAACCTAACTATTTTAGATTAGATCCATGGACCAACATTTATATTTAGTTAGAATTGAGCCCAATAATAAGCCCATTCATTAGGAGGATGATTAATTAAGTTAAACCCATTAGACTAGAACCTTCCCACCTTAATTATTTTTTCATGAGAGGCCCCAAGGAGTATTTTAGACTTTACATAGAAGCTTGGGGAGGGGGTTAAGTGGCCAGCCTTATTATATAGGAGGAAAAAATTTCTCTCTCCTCATTTTTACTTCAAATCTCGATCTAGAATTCCTTCTTCCCAATTTCTTCATTTCCATAACAAATTTCTTTCCAATTCCTTCCTAAATTATTATTGGAGGATATTAAAGCAAATATTTACAAGGAGGAAGCAAGGATCTACAAGAAGTAGCAAGAATCTACAAGTTGAATGCTCATTTCCCCCAATTTGAAAGTTTCATTGGAAACCATCTCCCAATAGGTATAATTCAGTTTTTCCTCTTTGTTTAGACTCTAAATCTGTGTTTTAATTATTAGGAACCACCCCATATGATGAGGCTACCTATAGGAATTGAAATTAGGTTCATAGGAGGCCTATAGAGAAAGTTATGGTATATTTTGTGTCAATTTTGGGAGAATTCCGATATTGACACATTTTATGTTTGTCAATTGGTCAATTAGACCAAATTGATATGTGTTTGATTGTGTGTGGCTAGTGTCATATCCACAATTGGATACGTATAGGTCGTATCCCAATAATTTGAAGATACGGGTTGATTTGGGGATTTTCTTCCGACACGGGGGTTTATGCATGTCACATTTTGACACGGACACGTATATGTATAATTGACTCTTCCTATTGTTCATATATATTATTTTAGACTTGCTCGTGTCCTTCAGGGTACGTTTGGTTGTGTGGTGGACTCGTATCGCAAGCGTATCGTAGACCTAGTGTGATACGGGTACGATGCACTCCACGTGTTTGGTTCATTGCATTCTTAGATTCATTTTGCCATGTAATAGCTATATTTATCATTGTTATATATATATATATATATATATATATATATATATATATACACACACACACACACACACACATATAGAGTGTTATATATGTATGTATATATATATAACTCTCTCTCTCTCTCTCTCTCTGTATATATATATATATATATATATATATATATATATATATATATATATATATATATATATATAGTTGTGTGTTTGTGTGCCTATGTGTGTGTTTGGGTGTTAGAGGGGGATCAGACAGTGAATCAGTGGGCAAGCATACACAGCAGCACCAACAATAATTTGCACGAGCAGCAGCAACATCATCATCAACACAACAAGCTAGAGCAGCATCAGCAACTCGGGGAGGCTATGCAGGTAGCTCTGCAGCTGCAGCAGCAAGTGCAGCAGCAAACGCAACAGCAGCAAGTGCAGCAGCAAACGCAGCAGTAGCAATTTAGCAGGCAGCATGTGCAGCAACAAACGCAGCTAACAGCTTGGAGAGTATCAGCAATAGCACAGTACAACAGCAGCATCTTTCAGTGAGCTAGCACAACATGTTGTAGCAGAATGCTAGCTGCAAGGCAAGTACAGCCAACAACAAGGCATGTAATGGCTGCAGCATTATCCAGTGCAGCAACATAGCACAATGCAGCAGCAGCTTTGAACATCAGGGTATCAAGCTTCAGAGTAGGTAAGTAGTTAGTTGGATTAGATAATTAGTTAACTAGTTATTTTGTTATCTGTATATATGTATTTGTTATTAGATTAGTAATGACATAAATACTTTGATTACTAGCTACTAGTTATACATATATGTATACCTATTGTTATGTAATAGTTATACATATGTATTTGTATATCTAGTTGTGATAAGTATGTATGTATTTATATATGTATATTTATAGTAGTTAGCTAGTAGTATCGTATTAATAATAGTTGTTAATTTATAGTTTAGTTTTGGGTAGTTAGTATATGTTAGATTTGAATTACCTTGTGATACCAAGGTAATATCAAGGTATTGGGTCGATACTCAAGGTATTGGGCTTGAGTATCCAGATGGGTGTGTAGTGGTGCGATACCGCGTTGGTTCAAAGCCAAGGTATCCACTTAGTATTAGTTTAGTTGGGAATTTTAAATAATATTGTTTGTATATACATATTATGATATTATCCTATCTAATTACTTGCGTATCTTACGATATGGTATCCTATTAGTTTCTTAGTATCCTAGTGTAGCTTAGTTGCATAGTATATGGACCCAATATCTTAGAGATAGACTCATACAACCCAGAAATAGCTAGTTTGACCAAGTTTGACCAGTTTTACTTAGAGTTGACCTAGTTTGACTGTTTTGACTTAGAAATAGATTTTTGACCTAGAAGTTGACTACTTTAACTTTTTTTATTCTGAAACCTTGTTTTAATGTAATATTCCATATCTAGGTCTTTGAGGCACCATACCGGACATCTGTGATATTGTTCATCGGATTTCAGGCGAGTAAATTCTCTAATGGTTTCTCATTTATGATATCCTCTATGTCTCTTGTATCTAGTATAGATATCCTTAATTTCTTGACACGATGGTTACAAGATTGGTATATTCAGATCTCGTTATGAGATATTATTCCTTGGTATGTATGGTGTATCATGTACAAGCTTGGTTTCCTTCTTCTTCTTGTACATGTACAGACATTGATTCTTGGGGAAACTAGCTACTTGCCCAGTAAATTCTGTGTCATAACGTACCATGGTTGGATCCACTATACCAGTCGGGGGCAGAGAGTATACCCTCCTTGTGCATGTCTTGTTACTTGTGAGTGTTAATCATACACCGCACGTATGATTAACCAGGCCTTTATCCTTGTGCAAGTTTCTTGTGCAAGTTCCCAAGCCGATCACATGTTAAAGCTGGTACTCACTCACTTAGTCATTAGTATTCTTGTTCATTCCATATTACACATTCTTGTATTTATTTTCAGTATTTCCTTTATTTGTATATCTCTCGTATCTATATGTTGTATCTTGTATATTCACATCTATTTACTGTTATATAGTTTATATCATTTATTAGAACTATTGTTAGAGATGTACTCTGCTCCTTTCCTGACTAGATTTTTTTCCAGATGATATTGAGGAGTGGTACCCCACTCACTACGGGCCTCAGGACATGGTTGGCTTAGATCCAGAGACCTTGTCTCAGGAGGGTCTCATCCCGACTGAGACAGACAACCCAGGACTTGTAGCTTCCTAGTTAGTTTTCTTTTTGTACTGGATTTGTCTCCAGTATATTGTTTTAGTATTTCTCTAACTCATTAGATATTATTTTATCTCATGAGTTGTATTTGTGACTTTTCTATTCTTTTATCTTATTCGTGCTTATTTCCATCATAGATCTGTGATTGAGTATATTCATATTGTTGTTGGCATAATTATATTGATAGATAGTTTACCCAAACAATGTTCTACCGCCGATGCTGCGGCGTAGGCTGGGCGTTGTTCACTACTTACATCCCTACACCGTGTGCGGGTCATGATACTTTTTTAGTGGTGGTCCATATAGGTCTCTTCGAGGTCGCAATTAGTGCGATTCGTAGTGGTGATCTGAATTGAGTGCTATTATGAGCCTGTTTTCGGATATAGGTTATAGGCTATAGGCTGAGAATACTCAATCACATCTAGGAAAAACTCTATTGATTTAATTCAACTGTCTTCTTTGATATTGATATTTAACCTTTAATGGTTCTTCTTTGAATGCCTTATATTATGTGTAATATTGATTCTTTTTTTTTTGCTTTGTCTCAGGATACTGCCTAAGACTAGATCAAAACAGGGGAGAGCAGCTTCTGAGAGATCTGCAACTTTTTGAGGCATGTACCAGTCACTTCTTCGGTGATTGGCGTATCAGCTGCGTTCGGGGGTCCACCTCCAACTCAGAGGACTATTCCGGTTGTATCTGAGGGACTTCCACCTCCACCTTTCGTTTCGACAGATGCAACACAGATATTCACACTATTTTTTGAGATATTGGAGGCTCAGAGGGCTCAGTCCGAGGCACACCATAGGTAAACCAACGTATTACAGCAGGGCATCGAGAGTGCTCATCAGCTTGCTCTTGCCGTAGTAGAGAGAGGAGTTTCGGTCTAGCAGCAGGTTGCTCCACAGGTTGCCCAGCTTCGGCCAGGCAACATCCAGGACTTCAAGAAGTTGGAACCTCGGGTCTTCAAGGGGACGGAGGGCATTGTCTACGCTGATGATTGGCTCGAGGATATTAAGTGTCTCATGAGGGTATCCCATCTTTTTGAGGATCTGAAGGTTGAGGCAGTAGGACTTCAGCAGTTCGACGTTGCCCGCATTTGGTTCAGGAATGAGCCAATTCTTGCCGATGCAGGGCAATCTTGGGAGGTGTTTAAGGACCTCTTCAAGAGAAAGTTCTTTGCTCAGGCAGACATGTTAGACTTGGGGAGGCAGTTTGAGAGCCTTATGCAGGGGAGCATGTCTATGGAGGAATATGCCACAGAGTTTGGTAGACTGAGCCGATTTATGGAGTAATTAGTGAGAGAGCCAAAGGTTTGAGATATTCATTTTTGTGATCGTCTAAACTGGAAAGTGAAGATCCTTATTCAGTCTTTTTATGAGACCTACTCGGAGATACTTGCGGAGGCACGCAAGGTTGAGCGGGTGTTGGGTTTGAAGCCCAAGAGAGATCCCAATTCTTTTTTGGGGGCTAATAGTAGCACAGTGACTGCTAAGCATCCTTATTTCTAGTCCAGGCCTTTTCAGCAACCGCAGCAGCACCAGACTCCAACTAGGGCACCGTTTCACTAGGCACCGCAGTAGCAGAGATAGTTACAGCAAGATTTTTGCCACTTTTGCAAGAAGCCCGGCCACATATGGAAAGTTTACAGGAAGAGGTTGGGAGTTTGTTTGTATTGTGGTATCGAGGGACATCAGTTGAGAGAGTATCCTTCCAATCCTTGTCGTACAGTTCAAGGAGCAGCTCCAGCTCCGAGGACACAGGCGAGACCACCTTCAGTACATCCGAAGGGACCTTCGCTTCCAACCCAACAGCAACATTATGTCTAGTACCAATATCGGGGAGGTGCACGTAAGGGACGAGCGTTTGCTATGACAGTCGAGGAGGTCGAGCCCACCGGAGATGTCATCGCAGGTTCTGTTCTTCTTGATTCCATTCTAGCTTTAGCTTTGTTTGATTGTTGTGATTTTTATGGTTTTATATCTATTTTTTTTGCTCTGAAGCATTATTTGGTAGCTGAGTCTTTTCTTAGGACATGCAAGATCATGACCATGGGAGGCATTATCTTAGTTAATGATATTTACAAGGATCAGAGAGTTACTCTGGGAGGCTGAAAGCTGAGTGCGTGTCTACTTGTAATGCCACTTCCGAGCTACAATATTGTACTCGGGATAGATTGGTTGAGTAGGCACCGTTCTAGTATAGATTATAGAGGAGGTAGGGTTTTATTTAATCCGCCAGGAGAGCCAGAGTTTGAGTTTGCTAGAAGAGCTACAGAGCAGGACGAAGGCATTATCTGTGGAGCTATGGTGGAAGACAAGGAGTTACCACATCCGTTGATACCAGAGTTCCTGGATGTGTTTCCTGAGGAATTGCCAAGATTGCCGCCAGATCGAGATGTTAAATTCTTTATAGACTTGGTGCCAGGTGCAGAACCAATTTTACAGCATGTCTATAGAGTAAACAACATCGAGCTGAAGAAGCAATTGAATAAGTTGCAGGATAAGGGATTTATCAGATCGAGTTCTTCACCGTGGGGAGCCTCGGTATTGATTGTACCGAAGAATGATGGATCGGTGCGCATGTGCATCGATTACAGGATATTAAATAATCTCACTATCAAGAACAAATATCCATTACCACGGATTGATGACCTGTTCGATAAGTTGAGTGGCGCCAAGGTATTTTCCAAGATATACTTGAGACCAGGCTACCACCAGGTGAAAGTGAAGCCAGAGAACATACCGAAGACTGCTTTTAGGACTCGGTATGGCCAGTATGAGTTTATGGTGATGCCGTTTGGGTTGACTAATGCCCCAGTAGTATTTATAAATTTGATGAACAAGGTGTTCCACCAGTACCTTGACAAGTTTGTGGTGGTGTTTATCTATGTCATACTCATATACTCGAAGATACCGGAGGAGCATGAGGAGCATTTGCGGATTATGTTAGATGTGCTAAGAAAGGAGAAGTTGTATGGAAAACTGTCCAAGTGTGAGTTCTTCCTGGACAAGGTAGAGTTTTAGGACATGTTATGACTGGTGAAGGAATTTCAGTGGATCCGAAGAAGATCACAGCAGTGGAGTCTTGGAAGACCCCAAGTTGAGTGGCAGAGATCAAGAGTTTCTTGGGTTTGGCAGGCTACAACAAGAAGTTTGTACAAGATTTTTCAAGGATTACCGAGCTGATGACCAGACTCACCAGGAAGGAGGTCGAGTTTATTTGGACAAAGAAGTGCCATGTTACTTTTGAGGAATTAAAGAAGAGGTTGATGTCTGCTCCTATTTTGATATTTCCATCAGGGTTTGGAGGTTTCACTATTTATAGTGATGCATCTGGAAAGGGTCTGGGTTGTGTTCTTCAGCAGAATAGGAAAGTGATTGCCTATGCATCCAGGCAGTTGCGTCCTCATGAGAAGAACTATCCTACCCACGATTTAGAGTTGGCAGCAGTCATCTTTGCCCTGAAGTTATGGAAATACTATTTGTACGGAGAGTGAGTGGAGATCTTCACATACCACAAGTGCTTGAAGTACGTTTCACTCAGAAGGAGTTGAACATGAGGCAGCGTTGGTGGTTGGAACTAATGAAGGATTTTGACATATCTTTGTTGTATCATCCTGGAAAAGCCAACATAATTGTCGATGCCTTGAGCAGTTATCCGGTAGCTATGTTGTTGACACACGATCGGTATTTGTTGGAGGACTTGGAGAGCTTGGGCATTGAGGTAATAGTTCCTGGTTTGGTCATGCAGATGTGGGGATTGCAGATACACTCAGAGTTAATGAACAGGATCAAGGCAGCCCAGTATGAGGATGTATCTCTGAGGAGTATCAGAGCTCAGGTGAGTGCAGGATTGGAGGATAATTTCACCATTGCTGAGGATGATTCTTTGCGGTATAGTGTTAGATTATGTGTGCCTAGTGGGGAGCTGCATGAGAAGGTGATACAGGAAGCACATCGCTCTCAGTATTCCATACATCCAGATGCTAACACGATGTATCAGGATATGCGAGAGTGTGTGTATTGGTATGGCATGAAGAGAAAAGTGGCATAATTTGTATCCAGATGCTTAGTGTGCCAACCGATGAAAGCCGAGAGGCAGAGGCCAGGTGGTTTACTTCATCCATTACCCATTCCAGAGTGGAAGTGGGAACATATTACTATAGATTTTGTGTCTGGACTTCAATGATCTCCAGGAGGAAAAGATGCGATTTCGGTCATCGTTGACAGGTTGACCAAGTCGGCCCACTTTTTGCCTTTCAAGGTGGGTTTGTCTGCCAAAAAGCTGGCGGAGATGTATGTGAGGCAGATCGTCAACATAGTCTCGGATCGGGATGGTCATTTTACTTCTCATTTCTGGAGGACTTTGCAGGCGAGTTTGGGCACCAAGCTCAAGTTCAATACTGCATATCACCCTAGACGGATGGGTAGTAAGAGAGGACTATTCAGACTCTCGAGGATATGTTGCACACTTGTGTACTAGATTTTGGGGGATCTTGGGAGGACCATCTCTATTTAGTAGAGTTTGCTTACAACAACAACTACCAGGCTAGTATAGAGATGTCACCATTTGAGGCTCTGTACGGTCGGAGAAGTCGTACTCCCTTGTCATGGGACGATGTTAGAGAGAGAACTTTGCTAAGGCCAAAGATGGTTGTGGATACAACATAGAAGGTTAAGCTGATCAGAGACAGACTTCGAGTTGAGCAGGACAGACAACAACATTGGGCCGATAGCCACCGGAGACATTTGGAGTTTGAGGTATATATAGTTTTAGATTTTTGATTTGTGCTTTATATTGGTTTTTTATTATAGATTAAGTTCTTAAGGTTGTGTTTTGTTCTAGGTTGGTGGTTTGGTATTTCTGAGGATTTCTCTGACATGAGGCACAATTCATTTCGGTGGAGGCGGGAAGCATAGTCCGAGATTCATTGGACCTTTTACTATTCTAGAGAGGGTCGATGCAGTTGCTTATAGACTAGACTTGCCACCTGTATTAGAGGGAGTGCCAATATGTTTTACGTGTCTTAGTTGATGTCACGCCCCGATCTCCCGCAGGCAAATCGGTCATTCCCGCTAGGCGGGAATCACCCGCGCCAGCGCTCCCGCGGAACGATCGCTTAACCCATCCGGGCGTGATGCCGCACGAGCGTGAGCCACGCCCGTGCAAGGCCATGGTTCATTGGCTGGCGGTTAAAGTTCTAAGCCACAGAGTCGCACAGATTATCCGAGTGCAGCGGAGTCATGAACGCATAGGCGATCGGTAACAGGTTCACTGAGTCGGCAAATATAGCGAAAGCATTGAAACACAAGTTGAAGTAAAGCAAGCTCTTTTATTGATATAAACTTGTGTTACAGGCGGCGTATAGCCGTGATTACAAGTCGCTCAAGCCTCTCTCTCTGAAATAGTAAAAGCGTGCCAAGTGGCTACAACTGTGGAATGAATGTACAGGCGATGGTCAGGCGATGTTCACAACTTATGTCTTGTATATGTGCTTCAGTCCCGGACGCACCGTTGCAAGGCTTCAGAGGGAACTCCTGGCCTTAGCACGCACGAAGGAGGCGTCCGCACCGAACGAGGTTCTCCCGCACCCTGCATACAAACTGGTGGATTATCAGTACATTGAATGCACTGGTGGGGAAGCTACTCGCCCGCTCGACAAATCCAAACACGTAACACAGGTTCTGTGCACAACTATTAAGTTGTCTTTCTAGTTGCCTTAGGATCAGTTTCATGCAAATATTGAATAGCCTAACTCGTGTCGGCAGTGCTCCGTGCGATATGAGAGGAAACACGGCGAGACTTACCATTTGTCCTTCCCTGTCCAAGGCAAACATTATTGATTTAAGCACGGGCAAGTATAAGACATTCAGGAGGCATACTTGATGAAAACCAAACCAATAGCATATGCAACAAGAGAGTCGTTATGTCTTGATCGTTCAGGTGTTAATTGTTTCTTGACACGATGCAATGACTCGCACGCGGATAGCCGCTAAGCGAGGATGACTTATCTATATGAACAATTGTCGCTGGCGAAGCCATAAAGGACCGTTTATAGTCTTTGGGCGGTTGGGTGCGAGAGGTCTTGTGTCGCTACACGTCACCTCGCCCGGGATGGTATGGAGCGAGACGCTAGGCCATAGGGGCGTTCACTCCATGCCGCCCACTCACGTTAGACTATCAGAAAGTTCCGTCCGGATCGGATCGGCTCCGGTGCCCCGGTGTAGCCGTCCGCAGGAACTTGAACGTTCATTACCTTGTGCACAGGTTGTCTGCGACATGCAGTTGTTGGGTCAGTCAATTATCACGAGATACACGGGAACAGGAGTGCACTGGAACTTGAGAAGCAAATGCACTTTGAACACGAGTACACGGAATACTTGAATCTTGATTCTGTACAGTGATTGACTTGTCTTGATGCATTCCCCTGGTTCGGGGCTGCCTGATGACCCAACGGTCTTAGATACTTGCAGGTTCAATCACGCACGGGACGACTACTTAGTAGTCTCCCGGGGTTTGGATGAAAACAAGGCAAACATTAAGCAGACAAGCATGCATTTCTAAGGAACATAAGCAGGCACGTTGCTCGGACCCGAAGGTAAGCCGAGAGATGAAACCGTTAAGGGACTTAGTATGCGAGGGTCTGAATATAAGCGGTATTTCATTTTCCATGTTCTAGCATAAGCAATATGAGTTAGGATTATTCCCTTAGCTAGGTGCGTTGAATTTATTAGCATGCAGGGGGTGAATCACCTAGCGACTAGCATAAATATTCCAGATTTTATGTGTGCTGGCTAAGCAAAGACAAGTTCACCATAGCCACCCACCTTAGCGATGATTCGTCTCGGTAGAGCGATACGTCTGAGCGAGCCTCTGAAAGTCCAAGCCGGATTCCTGTAGGGGCAAGTCTGGATATCCTTTGCTTCTCTTTTGAGGCAAAGCGGTTCGGGACAACTGCACGATTGCCGTTTGAGACGGCAGTCCGCTTGAGCGGAACGGGGTGTTACATCCTACCCAACTTAGAAAAAGTCTCGTCCTCGAGACTTACTAAGGACAAGCAGTAATCTAGGGTTGAGGCAATCCTAGACAAGTCGTTTGTACTTGTTCATTTAGATCTTCACTTGCACAAGCGTCAAAATCAGCATATCGCTTAGACTGGATCGTGCGCACTTTCGAAGGGCTCCTCTAGCGTGAACACGTCAACCAGCTTAGTGATAGCGAAGTCTCAGCACTCGAGTTTCACCTTTTTTTAAGTCTTGGATGGTGCACTAGTTCAAGGCGTCCCTCGAATAGATGCATTCAACCAAACTTAGGGTTAGTGAAAATCTCGGACAAGCTACTAGCGATACTCTCAAGGGTTCGCACAGGTTGGCACAAAGGCCACTCGCAGCATACAACCAGACAAGCAAGCATATCATTCAAAACGTATTTTGAAAATATTTAGACTTATTGTTGGAACATCCCATCGAGGCATTGAGAGAGAGCGCGCACATAACCCACGAACGAGCTTTCGAAACAAAGATATCGAATTGAAGTCCAAAGGCGTAGAAGCCAGGCTCTGATACCAACATGTCACGCCCCGATCTTCCGTAGGCAAATCGGCCGTTCCCGCTAGGCGAGAATCACCCGCGCCAGCGCTCCCGCGGAACGATCGCTTAACCCATCCGGACATGATGCCGCACGAGCGTGAGCCACGCCCGTGCAAGGCCATTGTTCATTGGCTGGCGGATAAAGTTCTAAGCCATAGAGTCGCACAGATTGTCCGAGTGCAGCGGAGTCATAAACGCATAGGCGATCGGTAACAGGTTCACTGAGTCGGCAAATATAGCGGAAGCATTGAAACACAAGTTGAAGTAAAGCAAGCTCTTTTATTGATATAAACTTGTGTTACAGGCGGCGTATAGCCGTGATTACAAGTCGCTCAAGCCTCTCTCTCTGAAACAGTAAAAGCGTGCCAAGTGGCTACAACTGTGGAATGAATGTACAGGCGATGGTCAGGCGATGTTCACAACTTATGTCTTGTATATGTGCTTCAGTCCCGGACGCACCGTTGCAAGGCTTCAGAGGGAACTCCTGGCCTTAGCACGCACGAAAGAGGCGTCCGCACCGAACGAGGTTCTCCCGCACCCTGTATACAAACTGGTGGATTATCAGTACATTGAATGCACTGGTGGGGAAGCTACTCGCCCGCTCGACAAATCCAAACACGTAACACAGGTTCCGTGCACAACTATTAAGTTGTCTTTCTAGTTGCCTTAGGATCAGTTTCATGCAAATATTGAATAGCCTAACTCGTGTCGGCAGTGCGCCGTGCGATATGAGAGGAAACACGGCGAGACTTACCATTTCTCCTTCCCTGTCCAAGGCAAACATTATTGATTTAAGCACGGGCAAGTATAAGACATTCAGGAGGCATACTTGATGAAAACCAAACCAATAGCATTTGCAACAAGAGAGTCGTTATGTCTTGATCGTTCAGGTGTTAATTGTTTCTTGACACGATGTAATGACTCGCACGCGGATAGCCGCTAAGCGAGGATGACTTATCTATATGAACAGTTGTCGCTGGCAAAGCCATAAAGGACCGTTTATAGTCTTTGGTCGGTTGGGTGCGAGAGGTCTTGTGTCGCTACACGTCACCTCGCCCGGGACGGTATGGAACGAGACGCTAGGCCATAGGGGCGTTCACTCCATGCCGCCCACTCACGTTAGACTATCAGAAAGTTCCGTCCGGATCGGATCGGCTCTGGTGCCCCGGTGTAGCCGTCCGCAGGAACTTGAACGTTCATTACCTTGTGCACAGGTTGTCCGCGACATGCAGTTGTTGGGTCAGTCAATTATCACGAGATACACGGGAACAGGAGTGCACTGGAACTTGAGACGCAAATGCACTTTGAACACGAGTACACGGAATACTTGAATCTTGATTCTGTACAGTGATTGACTTGTCTTGATGCATTCCCCTGGTTCGGGGCTGCCTGATGACCCAACGGTCTTAGATACTTGCAGGTTCAATCACGCACGGGACGACTACTTAGTAGTCTCCCGGGGTTTGGATGAAAATAAGGCAAACATTAAGCAGACAAGCATGCGTTTCTAAGGAACATAAGCAGGCACGTTGCTCGGACCCGAAGGTAAGCCGAGAGATGAAACCGTTAAGGGACTTAGCATGCGAGGGTCTGAATATAAGCGGTATTTCATTTTCCATGTTCTAGCATAAGCAATATGAGTTGGGATTATTCCCTTAGCTAGGTGCGTTGAATTTATTAGCATGCAGGGGGTGAATCACCTAGCGACTAGCATAAATATTCCAGATTTTATGTGTGCTGGCTAAGCAAAGACAAGTTCACCGTAGCCACCCACCTTAGTGATGATTCGCCTCGGTAGAGCGATACGTCTGAGCGAGCCTCTGAAAGTCCAAGCCGGATTCCTGTCGGGGCCAGTCTGGATATCCTTTGCTTCTCTTTTGAGGCAAAGTGGTTCGGGACAACTGCACGATTGCCGTTTGAGACGGCAGTCCGCTTGAGCGGAACGGGGTGTTATAGTTGAGACGGTACATGGTGGATCCTAGTCATATTTTGGATCACTCAGAGATAGAGGTGGGCCCTACTCTTAGCTATCGAGAGTAGCCAGTTGAGATTCTGGATCAAAGAGAGAAGGTGCTGAGGAACCAGACTATTCCCTTGGTATGCATCGCATAGAGGTATCACTCTGCGGGAGAGTCTACCTGGGAGAGAGAGGACGAAATGTGAGAGCGTCACCCATATTTGTTTGTGCCTCGAGGTATGATCTATTCCTCTTTTTTGTTCTGTTATGTTTTATTTTGCTGGGGGTAGTTTCATCTTTGAATTTCGTGGACAAAATTATTTTAAGGGGGGTAGACTTGTCACTACCATATTTTACAAGAAATAATAATTTGGTCATTTTATAATTAATTAAATATTGTGCTTATTGTATTTATTTATTATATTATTTAATTATTGTTAGATGTTAGTTTATTATTTTAAACTTGTGTTAGTGGACCTAATTATTTTAGATTAGATCCATGGACCAACATTTATATTTAGTTAGAATTGAGCCCAATAATAAGCCCATTCATTAGGAGGATGATTAATTAAGTTAAACCCATTAGACTAGAACCTTTCCTCCTTAATTGTTTCTTTGTGAGAGGCCCCAAGGGATATTTTAGACTTTATATAGAAGCATAGAGAGGGGGTTAAGTGGCCGGCCTTGTTATATAGGAGGGAGAAATTTTTCTCTCCTCATTTTTACTTCAAATCTAGATCTAGAATTCCCTCTTCCCAATTTCTTCATTCCCACAATAAAGTTCTTCCCAATTCCTTTCCAAATCATCATTAAAGGCTATTAAAGTAAGGATCTACATGCAGGATGCAATGATCTATTAGAAGGACCAAGGATCTACAAGGAGGATGCAATGATCTATAAGAAGGATCAATGATCTACAAGTTGAAGGCTCATTTTATCTGATTTGGAAGTTTCATTGGGAATTCACCTCTCAATAGGTATAATTCAGTTTTTCTTCTTTGTTCAAACTCTAAATCTGTGCTTTAATCATTAAGAACCACCCTATATGATGAAGCTACCCATAGGAATTGAAATTAGGTTCATAGGAGGCCTATGGAGAAAGTTATGGTTGTTTTGTGTCAATTTTGGGGGAATTCCGAGATTGACACATGTTGTGTTTGTCAATTAGTCAATTAGACCAAATTAACATATGTTTGATTGTGTGTGGATAGTGTCTTATCCACAATTGGAAATGTGTAGGCTGTATCCCAATAATTTGGAGATACAGATTGATTTGGTGATTTTCTTCCGACACGGGGGTTTGTGTATGTCATATTTTGACACGGACACATAGATATATGGTTGACTCTTTGTATTGTTTATATATATATTATTTTAGATTTGCTCGTGTCCTTCGGGATATGTTTGGTTGTGTGGTGGACTCGTATCATAAGCGTATCATAGATCTAGTGTGATACGGGTGCGATACACTCTACGTGTTTGGTTCATTGCATTCTTAGATTCATTTTGCCATGTAATAGCTATATTTATCATTGTTATATATATTTATATATATATATATATATATATATATATATATATATATATATATATATATATATATATATATATATATATATATGTGTGTGTGTGTGTGTGTGTGTGTGGATATTGTAAACCCCCTCAACCAAATTTAGGTCTACTTGGCTTAGATAGAGAGATTATGGTTAATTTGGATTAATTAGAATTAGAACACGGTATTTTTTATTTATTGTGCAATATTTTAATCACTTAGTGCACTTACCATTGCTTCAATATTGAGAGCACTACACTAGCTTCTGCCTTCCAACAAATTTCACACACTTTTCTTAGACATGGCAGCCTTCCTTTCTGACATTTGTGTAACTCATAAATACTCTCCATTGTGCTTAAATTTAGACGCACAATATTCGTTACAAACGTCCATCCTTAAATTCAAATAAATCCAACTTTGCATCTTTGTCCGTTGCAATCGAAATTAGAGACACAACCTCGACCCATTTTGCATAACCCAATTATTAACAATATTCTATTCTGAATCTACTACGTTTATGACACTTGTATCCCACCCAATTTTAACCCTATGCATTCCCAATTAATTTTAGAATACCATTTTTATTATTTGAAATTGAATTGGTGTAAGGTCCCAACTAATCCAAAACTAGACCCAACACCAAACCAAACCCCCACTCACACCCTCAAGGTTAATACTAAATACGACACACCCTTTTCATCCACTATATCACACCAAATATTGTATTTCTCTCATTAAATCCCAATTTCCACTTTCTGTGTTATGCAAAAATGTAATGAGGTGTCACCATCCTATTGGTCAAGTCACATAAAGAAATCACCCCCTCCCTCATTGACCTGTCCACTCTCTCCTCCTCTCCCCTACCCTCTCTTTCATGTTTAATCATGGCCCTCCATTTAAATGGAGCAACATCTACACCACACACATACCCTCTTATATATAATCCCTCATCCTTATCCCCTTTCCCAAAAAGCCAACCCCCATCCCTAGGAGGCAGCCAGCCCTAATCCCTAGGCTAGCACCCATCTTCTCTCTCCTATATGCAAACTCTTCCTTCCCTATTATTTTTCTACATCACCATTACCATCCACCTTAAAACAAACCGAAACCTAAAACCCTAGACTTCACCCTCATCAACTCCGACCTCTTCCCCGGCCATCTTCACCGGTTAGGACCTCACCATCATCCCTCCGGTCGTTGACCTCGCCGGAGCAGCTGATCACCCGCCGAGCCTCCGCCAACTGCACACCTTCTTCTTCGATCTTCTACTGCCAGTCTTCACTATCGCCCCGTTCTTCGCCGACTGCAACTCGGGCCAGTCCTCGAGAAGCGACCCCTCTCCATCATCGCCACCGAGCACCGCCTGGCTTCTCTCTGACTCGACCAATCACCCCACTAGCCCAAATCGACCCCGGCCACCACCACTTCACCTCGACTCCATCCCCTTCCTCCGGTCATCCACCGCCTGAGACTAACCCCGACCCTTCCTCACCACCACCATTAACATCCTACATCGACGTCTCCTCCCTGAGCACCCCCATCACCGACGACCTCCCATCTCTAGTCCCGTTCCCGAGCCATCCTCCTCCGCCGCCACTACCTGAACACCCCTCGCCTGAACTTCCACAGCCGACACCCTCTTCTTCTGCATCTTCTCCTCTTTTCCTCCGCCTGGATCACTACCATCGTCAACCTCACCCCTGACCCGACCGCCGCACCATTACGACCATCTCCGGCCATCCCCGCTGCTAGTCTCCCTCTCTTCCCCGACACCTCCGCATGAGTGCCAACACACAGCAGCCCTACCTCGCTGGACTCCGACAACAGCGACAACCTTCATCATCATCATCATCATCACCATCATCATCATCATCAACATCATCACCATCATCATCATCATCATTGTCGACCCTGTGTGTGCCCATCAAGGTTCGTAGCTTGCCTTCGCTTGTGATTTCATGTGTACATGTGCGAATGGTACTAGGGATAGCATGCTACTTTATGGGAATTAGTTGTTAGTGTTACCCCTTAGAAATTGGTTGTTAATAGTGGGTATAACATATTTATATATGTTAAGTATGACCTAGGTGTATTAGTATAATTATAAGTATTAATTAATACTAGATAATATACTAAGGTAATATATATATTTATCTATTAAACGTATTTTTGAACTCACTACCTTATGTGTACCTTCACCTGCTAGCTAGACCATGTATTAGTGCTACACGAGATTTGGAGAGTTGGACAGTGTGTTAGTGTTAGCGGTTTGGCTTGTTATGCACAGTATTCGAGGATATGACACCTGTGCATTTAGACACACACACTTGACCCTGCTAGTTGACCCATGCCACCCCTGCCTTGCGTAGTTTCTGAGCTTAGTATAATCGTATTTGTGTGTATGCTAGTGTAACGACTGATGCTATATTGTATTGTATTATATATATAGGACCATTGGATCGTCCTGCGAGACTTCGGGAGCAGGTTATTGGCACTCGCAGCTTGAGGACCTAGGTAAGTATACCTTGCCTTGTTGTACTGTTTAAATTCAGTTGTTTTTAGTTGTATATTTTATTTTTTTATAATTATATAACTGTGCGCGTCCGAGAAAGACTCGGATACAGTCAACGAAGGCGTTGACGTTAGGACTTGTGTCTGACCTAGTGTCTAGTGGACGCAGCTAAAATCGTAAAATTATCAGTATGACTCCCCAGGCCTTGACACGTATCTTTGTACGACATAGAGTGAGTTAATGTAGGGACGCGTGCTTCATGCTTGACTGGCCATCGGTATGAGCAGCACATGTGACGGTATTTAGCTTAGTTGTATATTTCTTTAGTGACTTGTATTATAGTACGAGATGTCCACGTCGTATTCGCGACTTGTACATTAGCATTGGACGGGGAGGATGAATAGTAGGCGTATGGGATACCCACTTCCTTTATTCAGATTCCACGTTCGACGGAACGATATCGACGTTATACTATTCAGATTCCATATTCTCCGGAACGATATGGACGTTATACTATTCCGATTCCACGTTATACGGAGCGATATGGACATTATATTATTCAGATGCCATGCTCTTCAGAGCTGGACGTTATTATATTGCAAAGTGCCCTTGCTCTGGGGGCATATGTGGCATATACTAGCCAGTCACGACGATTGGTGAATTATGTCAGCATATGTCTAGTCTACACTTCCTATATGCACTAAGTTGTCCTCAAATTGTATTTTACTTAGCTGGTTACTTCACCCCCGAGTTTTTACAGTATTTACTTTATGACATATATTTTTGTATCTTGTTACGTCCCTCTAAGGACCTGGTTCCCTTCCAGGTTATTTGTGCAGTTTGCAGGATGCTTGATCTAGGGGAGTGTGGACATCATTGCAGGTATCTTTACATTTTCATATATTATAGTCATATACTACTTTCTATTTTTGATTCTGCTTTTATAGCCTAGTGTTTATAGGCCTATGTTATTCTTCTGGTCTATTCGAACAGATGTATTATCGGGCTGCAGACTAATGATGCGTATCGTTCTTTCTTGAGATTATTTACCATGGATTGAGATTTAGTTTTAGTTGTTGCATGTTAGAAATAGAGTATTAATTAGATCACTTGACCATGGACAACGTAAGTGCGCTTCGTCGGGTCTATTAAATTGAAAAGCACTACGGAGTCGTACTAGCTAGCTATTGCCATGTGTCTGGTCCTACGTATTTTGGGACTGGGGTGTGACATGGTTTTATTGGTGGCCCATGCAGGTATGAGCATATCGTTTCGGTTATGTTACTGTACCAAACGAGCATGCAACTTAGGATTAATGTCGAATATGATCTCAATATATAACTGAATTTAAAACTCCTCCTGTATTCAATTATCGCCCTTGTACTTCCTTACTGTATTCGTTCATTACCGTCGATATCATTATTATTGTTTCTCATCTTCCTTATTTCGGGAAGATAGATGCTCGCGTACGGTAATTTCCTCTAGAAGCAGATCTTCGTCAAGACAAAGATGGCATATTTGATAGGATGTTTGAGTAGATGGTCAACCATGGTAGAGAAGGTTGATAAGTTCTTTCTTATGGCTAGAGCTACTATAGACTGTTGGCATAAGAATTAGACATAGAAGTAGAGACTTAAAAGTAGACCCTACCCTTACTTAAGTTAGCCGGTATTATAAGTATTAGAAGCTAGAAAGGTTATTTGACTCTAAGACTCTAGAATAATTTGAAAAAGACATAGCTAGATACTAGGGTTAGTTGTAGCCTCATGATAATGATACAAGGAAGTAGTTGTAGTCTTATGGTAGTGATACAAGGAACAACCTTATGAACTTGACAAGATGGAATTGTAGACTCACATCTAGAAGAAGATTATCAGATACTAATTAAAATAGGGTATGAAATAGCACTTTAGGTAGCAAACCATAGTGGTTAACCCTTAGTTACCTTGTGATTTACAGTATCAGACCTAGAAAATTTTCCACCCTTTCTACTAGGCTCGTGTTCTTACCATTAATAATTCGATTAGTTAAACTAGTATCTAGAATAAAGCAATTAGATTGGAGGATGAGAGTATCGACAGATGTAATAGCCTTGAGTTGGGTATTATGAACTACCTATAATGGATGACCAATTATAAATAAGATGGTACCCATATAGTTGGATGAAGGGTACGCATGGAGTAAATTAGAAGAAATCTCAGGCTCGAGATAAAAAGGTAGATTGGCAACAAGGTGAGATTCGCGACAAGTACCTGACCTCGAGTTTCTTTTAAAATTTAGAGAAGGACCTGAACCGGAGACAAAGACGTAGGCTCGAGGTGATGACAGACTTTGAGATTGAGCTACAGTACCAACTGGAAAAAGACAACGTAGTAGCTGATGCATTAAGCAGGAGGCCCATGGCATTCTTTTTGACTACCCAGCAACACCTGTTGAGAGATCTAGAGTAGTTGAGCATAGAGGTCATTATGCCCGGAGCAGATGGCCAGTTGTCGAGTTTTCAGGTGCAATTGACATTGGTTGAGAAGATCAAGGCTGCCTTGCCAACAGACGCCAGATTTCAGAGACTTCGATAGAGGACAGAGACCGAAATGCAGACATGATTACTCATATACGAGGACAGGACTTTGAGCTAGGGAAATCGTTTCTATATTTCGAACGGAGAACTTTATCAGGAGCTAATATCGGAGGCGCACAGTGCAACATACTCTATTCACCCAGGAGACACAAGATGTACAAAGATTTAAGGCAGTACTATTGGTGGCATGGAATAAAGAGGGGAGATAGCCCGCTTTGTGGCGAAGTGCCTGGTGTGTCAGCAGGTCAAGGCTGAGCGTCAGATGTCTGTAGGTTTACTTAAATCCACTTCCGATACCTGAGTGAAAATAGGAGCACATCACTATGGACTTCGATACAGGCTTTCCGAGAAGTCCCAGTGGTTGCAATGCGGTATAGGTGATCGTGGATCGACTCACCAAGACCGCTCACTTTTTACCTTTCAGAGTTGGACAATCTACGGAGGTCTTATTTCAAGGAACGAAATACAGGTTTAGATCACATGCTGACTCATGGGTCAATTGGTAGAGGATTACCACTAGACTCTTAGATTATATATTGACATGTAAGCATGGGGTATAAATAGAAGATATAAGTCTGACAGGAATGGTAGCTGATATTATGGATTACACATAAACTACTTAAGGATAGAAATTTAGACTTTTGACTAATAGGACATGAGCTTGCTGAACCTAATCCTTGGTAGTATGTGCTTATATGGGAACATGTTTTCAATTTACCCTAGCCAGTGGATTTCATATTTTAGGATTAATATTCTTATTATTATTGGTTACATTTATTCTAGGGTATTTAGACGGATTGAATAGATATTTATTACATAATTTCTATATATTCTTATTACTATAAATTGGGTAGAGACTTATGTTGTATTTCATTACATATACTCCTATTAGGAATTGTTTGAGTTGAGCTTCTAGACTAGGTATAACTTACTAGCTAGATTAGACTTGTTACTGCTAAGAGTGATTGTAAGAAGTTAGGATACATAATTTCAATATAGATACTATATGATGATGGCATTATACCTAGGAAAGAATGTTGAGATATTAAATGTCCTAGTTGTAGAAGAAGGTTAGGACAGTGTTCGAGCTACGGATTGAACAAACATCAGGCTCAGGAGTATTCCCAGTATGTCAATAGAGCCCAACAGATAGTGCAAAGGCCAACTCCACCGGTCCTAGGTATGTCCGTAGCATTGCTTGATGAGTTATGGTTTATTATGTGTTTGTTTTAATTTTGAGGACAAAATTCTTATAAGTTGGGTAGATTGTAAACCCCCTCGACCAAATTTAGGTCTACTTGGCTTAGATAGAGAGACTAGAGTTAATTTGGATTTAATTAGAATTAGAACACGGTATTTTTTATTTATTGTGCAATATTATAATCACTTAGTGCACTTACCGTTGCTTCGATATTGGGAGCACTATACTAGCTTCTGCCTTCCAACAAATTTCACACACTTTTCCTAGACATGTCAGCCTTCCATTCTGATATTTGTGTAACTCATAAATACCCTCCCTTGTGCTTTATTTTAGACGCACAATATTCGTTACAAACATCCGTCCTTAAATTTAAATAAATCCAACTTTGCATCTTTGTTCGTTCCAATCGAAATTAGAGACAAAATCTCGACCCATTTTGTACAACCCAATTATTGACAATATTTTATTCTGAATCTACTACGTCCATGACACTTGTGTCCCACCCAATTTTAACCCTATCCATTCCCAATTAATTTTAGAATACCATTTACATTATTTGTAATTGAATTGGTGTAAGGACCCAACTAACCCAAAACTAGACCCAACACCAAACCAAACCCCCACTCACACCCTCAAGGTTCATACTAAACACCATACACCCTTTTCATCCACTACATCACAACAAACATGGTATTTTCCCTCATTAAATCCTAATTTTCACTTTCTGTGCAATTTTCTAATTGTTGAGGACTTTTATGCAAAAATACAATGAGGTGTCACCATCCTATTGGTCATGGCACATGAAGAAATTACCCCCTCCCTCATTGACCAGTCCAGTCTCTCCTCCTCTTCCCTACCCTCTCCTTCATGTTTAATTATGGCCCTCCATTTAAATGGAGCAACATCTACACCACACACACCCTCCTATATATAATCCCTTATCCTCGCCCCCTTCCCAAAAAGCCAACCCCCATCCCTAGGAGGCAGTCGGACCTAATCCCTATGCTAGCACCCATCTTCTCTCTTCTACATGCAAACTCTTCCTCCCCATTATTTTTCTACATCACCATTACCATCCACCTTTAAACAAACCGAAACCTAAAACCCTAGACTTTACCCTCACCAAATCCGATCTCTTTCCCGGCCATCTCCTCCGGTCAGGACCTCACCTCATCCCTCCGATCGTCGACCTCGCCGGAGCAGCTAATCACCCGCTGAGCCTCCGCCAACTGCACACCTTCCTCAGCCGGAGCCCAACAACACCGCCACCATTAACGCCCACACCACCTTCTTCTCCGATCTCCCTCTGCCAGTCTTTACCATCGACCCGTCCTCCACCGACTGCAACTCGGGCCAGTCCACGAGCTTCCATCCCTCTCCATCGTCACCACCGAACACTGCCTGGCTTCTCCCCGACTCGACCAGTCAGCCCACCAGCCCGACTCGACCCCGGCCACCACCACTTTACCTCGACTCCATCCCCTTCCTTCGGCCATCCACTGCCTGAGACCGACCCCGAGCCTTCCTCACCACCACTATTAACACCCTGCACCGACGTCTCCTCCCTGAGCACCCCATCACCGACGACCTCCCATCTCTAGTCCCGTTCCTAAGCCATCCTCCTTTGTCGTTCTCCTCCATGCCACCACCTGAACACCCCTCGCCTGAACTTCCACAGCCTCCACCCTCTTCTTCTGCATCTCCTCTTCTTCCCCTCTGCCTGGATCACCACCATCGTCAACCTCACCCCTGACCCGACTGTAGCACCATTACGACCATCTCCGGCCATCCCCGCTGCCAGTCTCCCTTTCTTCCCCGTCCCCTCCGCCTAAGCGCCAACATACATCAGCCCCGCCTCGCCGAACTCCGAAAGCAGCGGCAACCTTCATCATCATCATCAACATCATCATTATCATCAACATCATCACCATCATTATCATTATCATCGTCGTCATCATCGTCGACCTTGTGCGTGCCTATTAAGGTTCGTAGCTTGCCTTCGCTTGTGATTTTATGTGTACATGTGCGAATTGTACTAGGGATAGCATGCTACTTCATGGGAATTAGTTGTTAGTGTTACCCCTTAGAAATTGATTGTTAATAGTGGGTGTAACATATTTATATATGATAAGTATGACCTAGGTGTATTAATATAATTATAAGTATTGATTAATACTAGATAATATACTAAGGTGATATATATGTTTATGTATTAAACGTATTTTTGAACTCACTGCCTTATGTGTACCCTCACCTGCTAGCTAGACCATGTGTAAGTGCTACACGAGATTTGGAGAGTTGGATAGTATGTTAGTATTAGCTGTGTGTTAGCTGTTTGGCTTGTTATACACAGTATTCGAGGACATGGCACCTGTGCGTTTAGACACGCACACTTGATCCTGCTAGTTGACCAGTACCACCCCTGCCTTGCGTAGTTTCTGAGCTTAGTATAATCGTGTTTTGTGTGTGTGCTAGGGTAACGACTGATGCTATATTGTATTGTATTATATATATATATATATATATATATATATATATATATATATATATATATATATATATATATATGACCATTGGATCGTCCTGCGAGACTTCGAGAGCTGGTTATTTGCACTCGTAGCTTGAGGACCCAGGCAAGTATACCTTGCCTTGTTGTACTGTTTAAATTCAGTTGTTTTTTAGTTGCATATATTTTTTTTAATATTATATAACTGTACGCGTCCGAGAAAGACTCGGGTGCAGTGAGCGAAGGCGTTGACATTAGGACTTATGTCTGACCTAATGTCTAGTGGATGCAGCTAAAATCATGGAGTTATCAGTATGACTCCCCATGCCTTGACACGTATCTTTGTACAGCACAGAGTGAGTTCATGTAGGGACGCATGCTTCATGCTTGATTGGCCATCGGTATGAGCAGCACGTGTGACGGTATTTAGCTTAGTTGTATATTTCTTTAGTGACTTGCATTATAGTACGAGATGTCCACGTCGTATTCGCAACTTGTACATTGGCATTAGGCGGGAATGATGACTAGTAGGTGTATGGGACACCCACTTCCTTTATTCAGATTCCACGTTCGACGGAACGATATGGACATTATACTATTCAGATTCCACGTTCTCCGAAATGATATAGACGTTATACTATTCAGATTCCACGTTCTATGAAGCGATATGGACGTTATACTATTCAGATGCCATGCTCTTCGGAGCTGGACGTTATTATATTGCAAAGTGCCCTTGCTATGGGGGCATATGTGGCATATACTAGCCAGTCACGAAGATTAGTAAATTACGTCAGCATATGTCTAGCCTACACTTCCCATACGCACTAAGTTGTCCTCAAATTGAATTTCACTTAGCTGGTTAGTTCATCCCCGAGTTTTTACAGTATTTACTTTATGGCATGTATTTTTGTATCTTTTTACATCCCTCTAAGGACCTGGTTCCCTTCCAGGTTATTTGTGCAGTTTACAGGATGCTTGATCTAGGGGAGTGTGGACATCGTTGTAGGTATCTTTACATTTTCAACTATTACAGTCATATACTACTTTCCATTTTTGATTCTGCTTTTATAGCCTAGTGTTTATAGGCCTATGTTGTTCTTCTGGTCTATTTGAACGGATGTATTATTGGGCTGTAGACTAATGATGCGTATCGTTCTTTCTTGAGATTATTTATCATGGATTGAGATTTAGTTTTAGTTGTTGCATGTTAGAAATAGAATATTAAATAGATCACTTGACCATGGACAGCGTAAGTGCGCTTCGTCGGGTCCATTAAATTGGAAAGTCCTACGGAGTCGTACCAGCTGACCATTGCCATGTGTCTAGTCCCACGTATTTTAGGACTGGGGCATGACATATATATATATATATCTGTGTGTGTGTATGTGTGTGTGTGTGTGTGTGCATATGTGTGTGTGTGTGTGTTAGAAGGGGGTCGGACAGTGAATCAGTGGGCAAGCATACGCAGCAGCAACAGTAATATGCACTAGTAGCAACAATATCATCATCAACACAGTAAGCTAGAGTAGCATCAACAGCTCAGGAAGGCAGTGCAGCTAGCTCTACAGCTACAGCAGCATGTGCAGCAGCAAACATAGCAGCAGTTTAGTAGGCAGCATGTGCAACAGCTAACGCAGCTAGTAGCTTGGAGAGTATCAGCAATAGAACAGTGTAGCTGCAGCATCTTTCAGTGAGCTAGCACAGCATGCTGTAGCATCATGCTAGCTGCAAGGCAAGTGCAGTCAACAACAAGGCATGCAATGGCTGCAGCATCATCTAGAGCAACAACATAGCACAATACAGCAGCAGCTTTGAACAGTAGGGTATCAAGCTTCAGAGTAGGTAAGTAGTTAGTTGGGTTAGATAACTAGTTATCTATATATATATATATATATATATATATATATATATATATATATATATATATATATATATATATATAGTTGTTGTTAGATTAGTAATTACATAAATACTTTGATTACTAGCTACTAGTTATACATATATGTATACCTATTGTTATGTAATAGTTATACATATGTATTTGTATATCTAGTTGTGATAGGTATGCATGTATTTATATATGTATATTTGTAGAAGTTAGCTAGTAGTATCATATTAAATAATAGTTGTTAATTTATAGTTTAGTTTTGGTTAGTTAGTATATGTTAGATTTGAATTACCTTGTGAGGTAATGTCAAGGTATTGGGTCGATACTCAATGTATTGGGCTTGAATATCAAGATGGGTGTGTAGTGGTACGATACCGCATTGGTTCAAAGCCAATGTATCCACTTAGTATTAGTTTAGTTAGGAATATTAAATAATATTGTTTGTATATAAATATTATGATATTATCCTATCTAATTACTTGCATATCTTACGATACGGTATCCTATTGGTTTTCTAGTATCCTAGTTTAGCTAGTGTGGCTTAGTTGCATAGTGTATGGACCCAATATCCTAGAGATAGACTCATACAACCTAAAAATAGCTAGTTTGACCTAGAGTTGACCTAGTTTGACTATTTTGACTTAGAAATGGCTTTTTGACCTAGAAGTTGACTAGTTTAACTTATTTTATTCCAAAATCTTGTATTAATATAATATTCCATATCTAGTTATTTGAGGCACCGTACCCGACATCTGTGATACTGTTTACCGAATTTTAGGCGAGTACATTCTCTGATAGTTTTTTTATTTATGATATCCTCTGTCTCTTGTATCTAGTGTAGATATCCTTGATTTTTTGACACAATGTTTACATGGATTGGTATATCTGGATCTCGTCATGAGAGGTTATTTCTTGGTATGTATGGTGTATCTTGTGCAAGCCTTGTTTCCTTATTCTTCTTGTACATGTACAAATATTGATTCTTGGGAAGACTAGCTACCTACCCAGTGAATCCCGAGTCATAACGTACCATGGTTGGATCCACTATACCAGTCGGAGACATGGAGTATTTAGTGTAGATATGTGATCATACCCTCCTAGTGTATGTCTTGTTTATTGTGAGTGTTAATCATACACCATACATATGATTAACCAGGCCTTTATCCTTGTGCAAGTTCCTTGTGCAAGTTTCCAAGCCGATCACATATTAAAGCTGGTACTCACTCACTTAGTCATTTAGTATTCTTGTTCATTCTATATTACTCATTCTTGTATTTATTTTCAATATTTCCTTTATTTGCATATCTTTCGTATCTATATGTTGCATCTTGTATATTCATATATATTTACTGTTACATAGTTTATATCATTTATTAGAATTATTGTTAGAGATGTACTATGCTCCTTTCCTGACTAGATATATTTTTCCCAAATGACACGGAGGAGTGGTACCCCACTCACTACGGCCTCAGGACGTGGTTGGCTTAGAGCCAGGGACCTTGGCTCAGGAGGGTCTCATCCCGACTGAGACAGACGACCCATGACTTGTAGCTTCCTAGTTTGTTTCCATTTTATTCTGAATTTGTCTCCAGCATATTGTTTTAGTATTTCTTTGAATCATTAGATATTATTTTGTCTCATGAGTTGTATTCGTGACTCTTCTATTCTTTTATCATATTCGTGCTTATTTTCATCTTAGATTTATGATTGAGTATATTCATATTGTTGGTGGCATAATTATATTAATAAATAGTTTACCCAAACAGCGTTCTACCACCGATACTGCGGTGTAGACTGGATGTTGTTTACTACTTGCATCCCTACACCGGGTGCGGGTCGTGACAGGTGTAGCAGAGCGAATCAACAGAACACTGATGGAGAGGGTATGGTATTTACTGTCAGAAGCAAACTTGTCAGACAGCTATTGGGGTGAGGCTCTTTACATAGCTACTTATATTATTAATTTATCTCCTAGTTCTCCTTTGCAGGGTGGTGTGCCTAACAAAGTGTGGTACGACAAAGAGCCGTCATATAATTACCTGCGAGTGTTTGGTTGTAAGGCTTTCGTGTATGCACCGAAGGACGAGAGATCGAAACTTGAGCCGAAGACGAGACGATGCGTCTTTGTCGGTTACGGTCGGGATGAGTTTGGCTATCGACTCTACAATCCAGTGGAAAGAAAGCTCTACAGAAGCAGGGACGTGATATTTATCGAGGATCAGACTATGACAAATACTCAGGATTTTGAGATACCTTCTGAGGCTGCGAAATTGCCTGAGTTAGAATTATTTCGCTTCGAGCAGTTTTCAAAGGATATAATAGAGGATCCAGTTATGAGGGAGCCAGTATATGAAGTTGCGCCCAACCTTGATCATCAGCCTGCGGATGGTGGTCAGGGTGATCTTCAGGAGGACTAGTATGCCGAGGAGGCAGTTCTTGAGGAGAAGGCTGTTGGTATACAACCAGCACAAGTGGTTTCATTGAGGAGGAGCGATAGAGAGCGTCGACCATCTACGAGATACTTACTGGGTGAGTATGTGCTATTGGCTGACGGTTAAGAACCAAAAAGTTTCGCAGAGGCTATGGAAGACGAACACAGCCAGGAGTGGATGGAGGTCATGCAGGAGGAGATGAGTTCCTTGGAGGCCAACTCTACTTATGATCTGGTGCGATTGCCAATGGACAAGAAGGCTTTGAAAAATCGATGGATGTTAAGAGTGAAGCAGACGGATGATGCTACTCGCCCTCGGTAAAAAGCGAGGCTGGTAGTTAATGGCTATGGTCAGCGAAGAGATATATTATGATGAGATCTTTTCGCCAGTTATCAAGCAATCATCTATTCAGGTGGTGCTAGCATTGACAGCCAGATTCGACTTAGAGGTCGAGAAAATGGACGTGAAGACGACATTCCTCCACGGTGATCTTGAGGAGGAGGTGTACATGGAGCAGCCAGAGAAATTCTGTGAGAAGGGCAAGTCACACTTGGTCTGCCAGTTTAGGAAGAGCTTGTATAGTCTAAAGAAGGCTCCGAGGCACTGGTACAGGAAGTTCGAGTCGTTTATGGGGGAGCATGGTTACGGACGATATTGGACCATTGTATATTTGTGAGGTACTTTGTCGAGGATGATTTTATTATTTTACTGTTTTATGTTGATGATATGCTACTGGTAAGTCAGAATGCCACTAGAATAGCAGAGTTGAAGCACCAGCTGGGTGCGACATTCTCTATAAAGGAGTTGGGTGCAGCGAAGACTATCCTTTGGATAGATATCAGCCGAGAGAGAGGGAGAGAGAGTCCAAGCTGCTGCACTTGTCCCAAAAGAAGTATATTCACCAGGTACTCCAGCGTTTCGGGATGGACGGGTCGAAGAAAGTGAGTAACCCCCTTGCGACTCACTTTAAGTTCACTGAGGAGCACTGTTCATCTACCGAGGACGAGAAAGAATATATAGAGCGGGTTCCATATACCTCAGGTATGAGAAGTCTTATGTATGTTATGGTGTGTACGAGGCCAGACATCGCTTACGCAGTTGACACAGTTAGTAGGTATACTTTGCAATATATATAGCAACCTGGTTTTTGCTTCCTAAAAACTATAAATTGTAGGTATATAGTAGGCAATATCAATCCAGGTATATAGTAGGCAATATCAATTATCAATGTTATCATGACTTTGCAATCTATATATTTTTATCACTTGCTTTTCAATTCAGTTACATTCTTTGGTGCCAAAACTCAGTATAAGTCTGTTTGGGGAGACTTGACCAGAATTTGATTGCAAGGAAAGCAAGATTCAAGTTCGAAGCACTAGCATTCTTATATACCCATCTGTCTTTTACTATCATCTTATCGATTTCACTGTATACAGACTCAATGCAGAGGGAAAGCGGACGTTCGGATCCGATGGTGGTATCCAATCCATTAACAGATATGACATCGAGAGGAATGAACAGCCATGATGAATTTTATCGGACATCAAGCATTTAATCTTTTATATAACCCATATATATTCATTTATTATCAATGTTATTATGAATATTCCATAATAACTAAGATATTAAACTTTCAACCATTAGATTTAAATTAAGGTAAGATCCTACGGTTATAAATAATTGTGTTCATTTGTACATTTAGGAGGTGTGCTCATTGGATAGACAATATATATATATATATATATATATATATATATATATATATATATATATATATATATATATATATATATATGACGAGGGATCCACATCTCCGATTTTTTGTATTCCCAAGCATCTCCATGTTATCAACCATTAGATCTTATTTAAGTCATCTAATCTTAACCATTGATTTGAATGGTTCAAATCAACGGTTAAGATTAGATGACTTAAACAAGATCAAACGATTGTAAACATAAAAATGCTTGGAGATGCATAATAGGAGAGGATATATATATATATATATATATATATATATATATATATATATATATATATATATATATATATATATATTATTGGTGTTGTTTTCTTTAGACTAAGAAAAATAGTCCAACATTGGCTACACCACAAAATGAGTATCTAAATATAATACTTTTTACGAGTTGAGGTGTGCACATGGGGTGTAGTGGAGCACATGAGTGTCATGTAGGGATATTTTATTAGAAGAAGAAAAAAAAGATTAACTCCTGTAAAACCCCTAATCTTAAAAACCGTATTAATTATTTAAGTAATTATTTAATTGATTTATAGTAATTATTAGCTAATTAGAAGAAATATAATTTATTAAATTTTTTATTTTTAGGTAATTGTGCATTTAGAGGTTTTATGGAGCAACCGTAATTTTTCTTAATTATTTACATGTAGGCGACCCTATGGACAGTTGATAGATTTATTGTACGCACTAATACAAATTTTTAAAATTATATACATATATATATATATATATATATATATATATATATATATATATATATATATATATATATGTGTGTGTGTGTGTGTGTGTGTGTGTGTGTGTGTGTCTATATATACAAGGAGTTATTAAAAAGGTAATAGAAAAGAAAAGAATTAGGAAAGAATAAAAGAGAATAGAATAAGAATAGATAAAAGAAAAAGAAAGAAAAAGAAAAAAGAAAAAGATAAATGAATCAAACCCTAACCCAATACCAACCCTAAAACCCTACCCGTTATTCCCTAACCCTACCCGCGTTATCACCCGGATCAACAGCAGCAGCTGCATTCCCAGACACCGCGCGAGCGAACGAGACTCGACCCCCTCTCTACCTATATATATAATCTCCCGTATTAAAAACCCTAAACCCTAACCCTACTCTCATCTCCTTGACCCTGCGACCGCCGCCAACCTCGACACCACCGCGTCTGCCGTCGCCGTTCGCCGGAGAACCGCGTCCACGACAACGCCCAGCGCGCGCGACAGATTTTGAACAGCAACGAAACTCTGTTCATGACTCATTTTTCGGGCCATCGCTCGACCAAAATCGACCCCGTCTTCACCGAATGTTCACGACCCATCCCCCTTCCAATATTGTGCATTAGTTTACCTCGAACAATGTGTAACCCTAGGCAAAAACTGAGACAAAGTTGGCAAAAAACGATAACTTTTAGATCGCAGAAAACTGCGATAACCACCCATGTTTAAGGACTCGTATCTCCCTCCACAGAGATCCGAATTTAGTTTTTCTTCTTACTATGCGAAGACCACCTAACCGAGATTAATTCCTGTAAATTATAATATTTTAATTATTGCTGTATGCTGAGTTTAATCAGATTAAAAATCCCAAAAAAGCTATTTTTCCAACCTTCAGAATTTGTGATACGGAACGCGCCCCACCAAACGGGACCGCCCCGTCGAGTACCAAGTACACCGAAAGGCGCGTACGGTATACCCAGACATGTGGACTTTCGCGAAAACTGATTCGGACACGTGTGCGCGTCGGAATCAGCCCGTGTCAGTAAAAAATTTTCGTATCGCAATTTTTGCAAAATCTCGCACCAATTGTTGTGCGCTCGTCAGAATGCGACGAAACTTGCACCACTGGACTCGTGATATCGTGCTGGTCCTGTGACCCAATTTTCACGTAATTCTAAGACAGTTGACAAAACTGCTTATTTGTGGGCCCCACGGTTGATTTTTTGGGCGAATTTGTGTTCGGCTCACCGGAATCCAAAATTGGACATACCGTTGAGTTCGTACTGACTTTTAGAGTTTGTTTGTCCTATAATTTGTTCCATTTAGAAACCTTTACCCTTGGCACACTTTTTGGTGTAGAGTGGACCATATGTGGACCCCACTTTGACTCAAAATTATCGTTTTGCCTCTGTGTTCAAATTGGACGAAAGGGTAGTGATTTCTAGCTATCTCGCTGATTTCGGAAATATTGGTGATGTCTATTTCAGCATCCGGAGACGTTTGTTCGAAGGCCGTAGTTCTGATCCCATGTCTTTGATATTTGGACGTTTATACTATACAGATTGCTTGCCAGGCAAGTATACCTTGCCATTGTACTGTGTTTACATTTCCATATAATGCATGCATATTTTATTTCTGCTTAATTAGTTCATATATTTTAAACTGTTATATAAACTGCGCGTCCAAGGAAACTTGGGTGCAACGACGATGTCGTCGTATTCTGTTTTTATTTATGTATATACATTGGACCTACTTTATGAGACCACCCCATTATCATTAGGCATTCTTATATTTCATTGACCATGACACTATTCTTACGCGAGTGTGAGTCACATGTAGTACACGGACTTGCGTACTCGGCTGGCCACTGGTACGTATAGGTTGTACGACGGATAAGGATAACTGTCGATAGAAACTTTGCATACTAGTAGACCTGGAAGTTATTTAGAGGTATTATCGTGTCATGGATGTGACATGCTTAGACCATGGGGTAGGGAGAACAACAAGTAAGGCATTTAGGCTCCGTTGTACTTTTCTTGTGTAACCCGTACGCTCCGTCGGAGATGCGCGGTCATGATGACCACTATATATTATATATTATCAGGCGGCCTCTGCCGTTCAAAAGACGACATAATTTATAGGCTCCTGAATCTCCACGAGAATCATGCCAATCCCATTTTATCCAGATAGCCCACTTGTTGGAAAGTTGTTCTCAAACTACATTCACTTAGACGGTTAGGCGCTCCATTGGATGTTTATTTTTCAGTACTTTATTGATATATTAGTATGTATCTTGTTACGTCCCTCTGAGGACCTGGTCCCTTTCCAGATATAGACGGACAGGATTACCCACAGGAGTACGTACCTGGACCTGACACTTCTTATCAGACTGAGGAGGTCTTACCCTCGGAGTATCTTTGATTCATTGCAGCTGTTAGAGATTCTAGTTGCTATTTCTTTTTGGACATTTATCTTATATTAGAGTTGATTCTCTTCTCTCTTTTAGTAGTTTTAGTATAGTCGATTTGCAGTGGATTTGTTTCCATCCGACTATCATACTTTGAGACTTCCTATTTGATATTTAGTTATTATTTTCTATTTATTTATTAATTGTGCTGTGGATGAGATATAGATTGCGTGTGACTTGTTGAGACAGTATATTACCACTGGTGGATTGGATATTCATGTACAGCGTATGTGTGTATATGATTTCCATATATTGGAGTTCGTATACATATGGCTGGCGTGTTACGTATTCCTAGTCCTACGTATTTTGGGACTGGGCGTGACATATTTTTGTGGTGGCCCATGCAGGTCAAGAATATATTGTCTCGGTTATGTAACTGTACCGAGCAATCCTGCATATAGGAATAGAGTATAAGGATCTCATCCACGCTTGACTAAAACTCATCCTTCATTTCAACTATCCTATTTAATGCTTGCATCCTGTTTGATTTCATGTACTTCTTTTAATCGTTTCGTACACCACCTGTAGAGAGATGGATATGCATAATGGATGTACTGTCGCTGATAGGGACACACCTTCAGGAGTCAATGGCCAGACACAAAGAGGGGCCTCAACAATTCTTAGACTTCCGGGGCTAGATGGATAGAATCATAATCTAGTTCCATCTGATCTTCTCACTTCACCTAATGGGAACCTTCCTGCTTCATCAGTACCGCAGGATGGCCAGACACAGCTATTCCAATTCTTCCAAATGATAATGCAGGAACAAAGACAATAGGAAGTCATACTAGCTACAGAGCAGAGGCAGCAAGCAGTAGAGCAGAGGCAAGAATTTCTAGCAGCCCTTGAGAGAATGGCTGCACAAGCTACTGTACCAGCTCAAGCACTAGTTTTAGTACCTCGAGCTAGAGTTGGTTCAATAAAGGACTTTATTTAGATGGGTCCGAAGACATACAAAGGCACTGAGAGCCCAGAGGAGACTACCAACTGGATTACCCACACTCGGAAGTTATTAGAAGCATCGCTGCTACCTACAGATCTGTGGATGACAGGCGTAAGGACGTTGCTAGATGGGAATGCTCATCACTGGTGGGAATCAATGGAGCGCCATTTGGGCACATATCAGACTTGGAAACAATTTTTGGAGTGCTTTGAGAGAAAGTACTTCTCGGACACTATAAGAGATGCATTGTACGATCAGTTTCTTCATCTGGAGCAGGGGAACATAACATTTGACGAGTATGATGCAGAGTTTAGCTGCCTTAGTAAATATGGCGCTGCCCTAATACCAAATGACTTGGTGAAGGCTAAGAGATTTCACCGTGGGCTGACTCAGGAGCTCCAACACTACACTAGCTCACAGTCCCGGATCTCTTATGCCGAATTACTGACAGAAGCTAGATTACAAGAGACCATCAGCAGAGGAAAATGAGGTCAACTGAAGACACAACAAGGACCAGCAAGGACACAACAAGGAGGGCCTATCAGACGTCCTTTGGCACAGCAACAGCAGTACCAACACAGAGCAGGACCATACCAGAATTCGAAGAAGCCCCACTACAGTTATTGTGGGAAACGCGGACACATTTCTAGAGATTGTCGGACTCGCTTGGGACAATGTATGCGATGTCGTTCCGGACAGCATTTGGCGAGAGACTGTCCAATGCAACAGACATTGACACTTCCATCGCCAGTACAGAGGCTAACGCTTCCAGCACCGAAGCCAGTTCAGCAGATGACTAGACCAGGAGTACCTCGACCTCCAACAACAGGAGAATTTCAGCGAGGGCCACCGCTACCTACTCAGGAGGATCAGTTCACAAGGGCCAGACATGGACAACCACAGAGTAATGGGCAATCTTTTGCACCAGAAGTGGATGACATGGATCAAGAGATTGATGTCATAACAGGTATTACTCTTGCTTTTACATTTCCTGCTGTGACATTATTTGATACGGGAGCCACCCACTCATTCATATCTTCTAGTTTTATTGCCAAACACAATATTGCCACTACACCTTTACCTAGTTGTGTTAGAATTCTCACCGGAGGAGGAGTTGTACCTGTTAGTCGGATTTGTAGATCGTATTCTGTAATAATCCGTGGCAGAGAGATGAATGCCCGACTCTTAGTCCTTTTTATGGCAATTTTTTTGGAGGAAGCATTCGTTTTAAGGTACCAGGCCAACTTGAACTTGAGTTTGTACGAGGATCCACAAAAGCCATTAATGGTGTTCAGCTTGCAATGGACTACGTTATCTATCACCCCATTATTTCAGATTTTTTTAAGACGTCTTTCTAGAGGAATTGTCAGGCCTACCCCCAGACAGAGAAGTAGAATTTTCAATTGAATTGACACCGGAAGCAGCAAAAATAGTGTCGCATGTTTATAGATTGGCGAAGAAGGAGATGGATGAGCTGAAGGCACAGTTGAAAGAACTAGAAGAGAAAGGTTTCATCCGACCGAGTGCATCATCCTGGGGAGAACCAGTGTTGTTTGTACCAAAGAAGGATGGGTCAGTGCATATGTGCATTGACTATAGAGTCTTAAATGCAGTGACCGTGAAGAATAAATACCTATTATCACGCATTGATGACTTATTTGATCAGCTTAGTGGAGCTAAGGTGTTCTCGAAGATAGACTTGAGAAATATCACCAGGTGAAGGTACGAAAGCAGGATATCCCGAAGACCGCATTCAGAACAAGATATGGACACTATGAGTTTTTGGTCATGTCATTTGGGTTGACCAATGCTCCAGCTATCTTTATGGACTTAATGAATCGAGTCTTCCATCAGTATTTGGACCAGTTCGTGGTCGTCTTCATAGATGACATACTTGTCTATTCGAAGAGCCACGAGGAGTACGAGAAGCACCTGCGGATTATTCTGGAGACATTAAGGAGAGAGCAGTTATATGCAAAGCTCAGTAAATATAAGTTCTTTTTGGACAGATTCTCATTTTTTGGGCATGTTGTTACGGGAGATGGTATTTCTGTTGACCCATAGAAAATTTTGGCAGTCGAGACATGGCCCGTTCCTAAATCAACATCAGAGGTGAGAAGTTTCGATGGACTTGCAGGATATTACCGATGATTCGTGGATAACTTCTCAAGGATAGCAGCACCTATGACTCGGTTGACTTGCAAGGACCAAGAGTTCGTATGGACCGACGAGTGTCAAGCCGCTTTCGAGGAGTTGAAGAAACGACTGACCACAGCACCAGTATTAACTATTCTATCAGGATCAGGAGGCTATGTGATTTACAGTGACGCATCAGGGAAAGTCTTGGGATGCGTGTTGATATAGCATGGCAAGGTGATTGCATATGCATCTAGACAGTTACGAGTGCATGAGAATAATTATCCAACCAATGACTTGGAACTTGCAGCCGTTGTATTTGCTCTGAAGCTATGGAGACATTACTTATATGGGAAATGAGTGGAGATCTATACAGACCATAAAAGCCTTAAGTACGTCTTCACACAGAAGGAACTAAATATGAGACAACGTCGATGGCTTGAGTTAATGAAGGATTTCGTGATAGAGCTATGGAGACATTACCTATATGGGGAATGAGTGGAGATCTACCACCCAAGCAAGGCTAACGTTGTAGCAGATGCGTTAAGCCGGAAACCAGCAGCTTCTTGACGATGCAGAGGGAATTATTGGAGGACTTGCAAGAGCTTGGCATAGAAGTGATATTACCCGAAGAAGATGGGATATTAGCCAACTTGCAAGTACAGTCATCACTAATAGAGAGGGATCAAGGCAGATTTGCCTACAGACGCCAGATTCAGGAGATTAAAAGAAAGGACAGAGGCCGGAGAGCAGATAAGATTGCGCATCCATGAGGACAGAACATTACGATGTGGTAATCGTCTTTATGTTCCCAATGGAGAGATTCTACAGGAGCTGATGACATAAGCTCATAGTTCGATATATTCTATTCATCCGGGAGGCACGAAGATGTACCGTGACTTACGATAGCACTTTTGGTAGCATGGAATAAAAAGAGAGAGAGCTCATTTTGTAGCTAAATGTCTAGTATGTCAGCAAGTAAAGACGGAGCATCAGAGAATAGAAGGATTATTGCAACCACTTTCGATTCTAGAGTGGAAGTCGGAGCACATCACTATTGACTTCATCACGGGTTTTCCCAAAAGTCCAAGTGAAAGAGATGCAGTATGGGTAATAGTGGATCGACTCACCAAGTCAGCCCATTTCTTGCCTTTTAGAGTGGGTCAGTCTACAGAAGCTTTGGCTGACTTATACATGAGGCAGATCGTGAGAGTGCACGGCATACCGGTCAGCATTATATCAGACAGGGATTCGCGTTTCATATCACACTTTTGGAGAAGCATACAAGAGAGTCTTGGAACTCGTTTGAAGTTCAGTACATCTTATCACCCGTAGACAGATGGGCAGTCAGAGCGTACTATTCAGACACTGGAAGATATGTTGAGGGCTTGTATGTTAGACTTTGGAGGATCATGGGAGGACCACCTAAATCTTGTAGAGTTTTCTTACAACAATAGTTATCAAGCGAGTATCCAGATGGCTCTGTTTGAAGCATTGTATGGAAGAAAGTGTAGGTCTCCTGTGTGTTGGAGTGACATAGGAGAACGTCAGATTCTGGGACCAGAGTTGGTGGTCAACACCGTAGAGACAGTTAAGAAGATACAAGGGCACTTGCGAGCAGCGCAAGACAGGCAGAAGCAGTGGGCAGACCTTCATCGTCGTCCCTTGGAGTTCAAAGAGGGCGATCATGTCTTCTTGAGGATATCACCTACTAGAGGCACCATTCGATTCGGAGGGCGTGGCAAGTTGAGTCCAAGGTATATTGGACCATTTGACATGCTAGAGAGAGTGGGAGAAGTGGCATATCGACTTGCGCTACCACCTTCACTTGAGGGAGTACATGATATATTCCATGTGTCACAGCTTAGGCGATATGTGGCAGATAGCAGTCATGTTCTCGAACATTCTGAGATCACCATTGGGCCGAGCTTTTCATACTAAGAGTAACCCGTGGAAATCCTTGATCGTTGAGAGAAAGTGATGAGGAACCAGTCTATTCCCTTGGTTCGCGTGGCATGGAAGCATGGCGCGCCAGGAGAATCCACTTGGGAGCACAAGGACGACATGCACAAACGTTTTCCGAACCTATTCGTAGACCAAGGTATGAATTTACTTTGTAAATTTCTATCTTATACCATCCTTGACTTTCTATCGTGGCTTAGTTTTAATTTCGAGGACGAAATTTTTATAAGTTGGGTAGAATGTAAAACCCCTAATCTTAAAAATCGTATTAATTATTTAAGCATTTATTTAATTGATTTATATTAATTATTAGCTAATTAGAAGAAATAGAATTTATTATATTTTTTATTTTTAGTTAATTGTGCATTTAGAGGTTTTATGGAGCAACCGTAATTTTTCTTAATTATTTACATGTAGGCGACCCTGTGGACAGTTGATAGATTTATTGTATGCACTAATACAAATTTCTAGAATTATATATATATATATATATATATATATATATATATATATATATATGTGTGTGTGTGTGTGTGTGTGTGTGTGTGTGTACAAGGAGTTATTAAAAAGGTAATAGAAAAGAAAAGAATTAGGAAAGAATAAAAGAGAATAGAATAAAAGAAAAAGAAAGAAAAAGGAAAAAAAAGGAAAAAAAGATAAATGAATCAAACCCTAACCCAATACCAACCCTAAAACCCTATCCGTTATTCCCTAACCCTACCCGCGTTATCACCCGGATCAACAGCAGCAGCCGCATTCCCAGACCCCGCGTGAGCGAACGAGACCCGACCCCCTCTCTACCTATATATATAATCTCCTATATTAAAAACCCTAAACACTAACCCTACTTTCATCTCCTTGACCCTGCGACCGCCGCTAACCTCGACACCACCGCGTCCGCCGCCGCCGTTCGCTGGAGAACGGCGTCCACGGCAACGGCCAGCACGCGCGACAGATTTTGAACTACAACGAAGCTCTGTTCATGACTCGTTTATCGCACCATCGCTCGACCAAGCTCGACCCCGTCTTCACCGGTATGTTCACGACCCATCCCCCTTCCAATACTGTGTATTAGTTTACCTCGAATAGCACGTAACCCTAGGCAAAAAATAAGACAAAGTTGGCAAAAAATGATAACTTTTAGATCGCAGAAAACTGCGGTAACCACCCATGTTTAAGGACTCGTATCTCCCTCCACAGAGATCCGAATTTAGTTTTTCTTCTTGCTATGTGAAGACCACCTAACCGAGATTAAAACCACAACTTTTAGATCGCAAAAAACTGTGATAACCACCCATGTCAGAATGTAATGAAACTTACGCCACTGGACTCTTGATATCGCGTTAGTCCTGTGACCCAATTTTTACGTAATTCTAAGATAGTTGACCAAACCGCCTATTTGTGGGCCCTACGGTTGACTTTTTGGACGAATTTGTGTTCGGCTCACCGGAATCCAAAATTGGACATACCGTTGAGTTCGTACTGACTTTTGGAGTTTGTTTGACCTATAATTTGTCCCATTTAGAGACCTTTACCATTGGCACGCTTTTTGGTGCAAAGTGGGCACATATGGACCCCTCTTTGACTCAAAATTATCGTTTTGTCCCTGTATCTAAATTGGAAGAAAGGGTAGTAATTTTTAGCTATCTCGCTGATTCCAGAAATGTTGGTGATGTCTATTTCAGCATCCGAAGACGTTTGTTCGGAGGTCGTAGTTCTGATCCCGTGTCCTTGATATTTGGACGTTTATACTATACAGATTGCTTGCCAGGCAACTATACATTGCCATTGTACCGTGTTTACATTTATATATGATGCATTCAAGTTTTATTTCTGCTTAATTAGTTCATATATTTTAAACTGCTATATAAACTGCACGTCCAAGGAAACTTGGGTGCAACGATGGTGTCGTTGTATTCTGTTTTTATTTATGTATATGCATTGGACCTACTTTATGAGACCACCCCATTATCATGAGGTATTCTTATATTTCATTAGCCATGACACTATTCTTACACGAGTGTGAGTCACATGTAGGACACGGACTTGCGTACTCGGCTGGCCACTGGTACGTATAGGTCGTACGACGGATATGGATAACTGCCGATAGAAACTTTGCGTGATAGTAGACCTGGCAGTTATTTAGAGGTATTATCGTGTCATAGATGTGACATGCTTAGAGCATGGGGCAGGGAGAACAACAAGTAAGGCGTTTAGGCTCCGTTGCACTTTTTGTGTGTAACCTGTACGCTCCACTAGAGATGCACGGTCATGATGACTACTATATATTATATATTATCAGGCGGCCTCTGTCGTTCAAAAGACGACATGCTTTGTAGGCCCCTGAATCTCCAAGAGAATCATGTCAATCCCATTTTAGCCAGATAGCCCACTTGTTGGAAAGTTGTTCTCAAACTGCATTCACTTAGACGGTTAGGCGACCCCATTGGATGTTTATTTTTTAGTACTTTATTGGCATGTTATTATCTATCTTGTTACGTCCATCTGAGGACCTGGTATCTTTCCAGATATAGACGGGCAGGAGTAACCAAAGGAGTACGGACCTGGACCTGATGCTTCTTATCAGATTGAGGAGGTCTTACCCTCGGAGTATCTTTGATTCATTGCAGCTGTTAGAGATTCTAGTTGTTATTTCTTTTTGGACATTTATCTTATATTAGAGTTGATTCTCTTCTCTCTTTTAGTAGTTTTAGTATAGTCGATTTATAGTGGATTTGTTTCCATCTGACTATCATACTTTGAGACTTCCTATTTGATATTCAATTATTATTTCCCATTTATTTATTAATTGTGCTGTGGATGAGATATAGATTGCGTGTGACTTATTGAGACAGTATATTACCACTGGTAGATTGGATATTCATATACAGCGTACGTATGTATATGGTTTCCATATATTGGAGTTCGTATACATACGGTTGGCGTGTTACGTATTCCTAGTCCTACGTATTTTGGGACTGGGGCGTGACAACTCCTCAATGAAAGCATTTATGCTTTTTGTCATGCTCTTGGAATTTGTTCCATAGAAGCTAAGTCCCAAAGGGGCTTAGCGACCCGGACTCGAGCTTAAGGGCACAAAGTGGTGCTTTGTTGGTGCACTTATCACGTCAGCATCGGCGCATGACGCTTGTGCGTATTTTGATGCCCTCAGTTATGCGCGGCCGCATGGGCGGTTGCTTGCGTGGCCGCTGCTATCGGATATATTTGAATTGTTATGGAAATATATGATCAGTTATTCAGATCCATTTTTTATAGAATTTGAATTAATTCATGCCTATCTTTGTGGGATTTGCTGTTATTTTGCTCCTATATTTCCGTAACTAATGTGCGGCCTGTCTCCTCTATAAATATTCTCTTTCCATTGAGAACTTATTTCAAAATAGAAGAGACGAAGAGAGTTGCTACTGCCACCATTAAAGTCCGAGAAGTTCGTGCGAGTTCAAGCATGAGGTGATAGCGAGCGTTCCAGAAGTTCTTCGTGAACTTGCTGGTTCATGGAAGATGATCGTGTGGGGCGAATCTTTCTTTGATCAATGGTGATCTTCATCACCCAGCAAGCATAGTTTCTTCTTCCTCTTTTCTTCTCCATATTGTAACTTTGTTCTGTCCATTTGCAACTGCGATTGCAAGGAAGAATGAGGAGTTTATTTATTCTTATTCTTTTGTTATCTTGTAAGCAAGTTGTAATCAGAATCATATTATTAGTTGTTCGCTGGAATCGAGTTCATCAGTGAGAAAATTTTGTGTGAACTCCTGATCTTAAATTCAACTTCTGGTTCTACCATTTTTGATTAAGCTCCGATAACAATCTCAAAGCAAGATTCGAGTAAGATGGAGAACAACCATGCAAATCTTCTCGACACAAGTTTTAACAAACTTGAGAAGTTTGACGGGGAGCATTACAACATCTGAAAGAGAAATGTTAGCCTTAATATCCAACTCGTAGATCTGGACTACGTGTTGACAGACCCGGAGCCTGTTATTCTGGAGGGTAATGATGTTAATGTTCGGACTATTACAAATGTAAGAGCTAAGTAGAACAAGTGGAGGAGAGACAACAACCTCTGTAAATTGCTGATTCTCAACTTCATGGAAGATACTCTGGTGGAGTCATATAGTAAGACAGACCATGCAAAGGTAGTCTAGAATGCTCTGGAAAAATATTACAAGGAGGATGAGAACTGCAACAAGATACATGTAATAGAAAAAGTTTGGAAGATATGATTTGAGGACGACAATACGATGTTGCCTCAAGTCAAGGAATTTATCAAGTTACGTCAAAAACTTGAGGATGATGGCAAGCCCTTGGTCGAATCTTTCATCATGGGAGAAATTATTGCCAAGCTCCTACATGGTTAGAGCAAGTTTATCTCAGATGTGCACCAAAAGAAGATGGAGGTGAGTCTTGATTAACTACTACACAATATCCATATGGAAGATGAGTTGAGGGATCAAAAAAAAGTGGATACAGTATCCAAAAAGTTGGCAAATGCCAACTTGGTTCAGGCTGGTAACTCCAAGGGAAAGCAGAAGACTTCTCACAATAATAAAAAGGACTTCAACCATCTTAAGGTGAAGTAGGCATCGTTCAAATCAAAGTCTAAGAACGATGGGGCTTGTTTCAACTACGACAAGAAAGGCCACTTCAGCAGAGACTATAGATACAAGTCCAAACAAAAAAAGTAAGGTGTGCCTAACAAGGTTGCCATGATTGTGTAGGTTGCTATGGCTGGCGTCGACACTAACTGATGGGTGAACACTGGCGCATCCTGCCATGTTTGCTCAAAGAATGAGTTATTCACCACCTATAGACCTACATCTGAGAAGGTTATGGTGGCGGACAGGTCATAAGCTGAAGTATATAGGATCGGGACAGTGGTACTGAATCTGACTTCGGGAAAGATGCTGACTCTTAAGGATGTGAAGCATATAGTGGTGATATCTAAGAACTTGATCTCATAAAGTCTGCTCTGCAACGCAGGCTTGAGGATGGATATCAATATTGGACAAATAGTGATGTCCTATAAAGGAACATACTTCAGAAAGTCTTTTTGTACCAAATGGATGCTTAAACTTCAACTTGTAACTCCTGCCATTACTGCTAATGCATTCTCTTCTTCTGGTTATTCTCTTGAGTTATGGCATAATAGACTAAGACATGTTCATTGTAAGAGGATAAACAAGATGTCTAGTCTAGGGATTATCTCCAAGTGTAGGGGTAAGGAGGTGAAGAAGTGTGAGGTCTGTGCACAGACAAAGATTATAAGACTATTTAAACAGATAAACCAAAGTATAGATCTTCTAGAGTTTGTGCACTCAGATATCTGTGGCTTCAAACAGTTCTCCATAAAGGCCGGGATGAAGTATTTTATTACTTTCATCGACGACTACTCAAAGTGTGCATTCGTCTATCTGCTCAAGTCTAATGACCAAACATTCGAGAAATTTAAGGAGTTCAGGGCTGAAGCTAAACGTCAAACTGGACAGCAACTCAAGAGACTCAGAAGTGATCGAGGCGGAGAGTATAGGTCTATTGAATTTGCATCATTCTGCAAAGAACATAGAATCATCAATGAGATAACTGCTCCATATTCTCCTCAATAAAATGGAGTAGCAGAAAGGAAGAACATGACATTGACAAAGATGATAAACTTTATGTTATTAACTGTGGGTCTTCCAAACTGCTTTTGTGGAGAAGCTGCGCTAATGACTTCGTTTATTACGAACAGAGTGCCGTACACAACTTCTGATGTCACTCCTCATGAACTCTAGTTCAAGGTCAGACCCAACTTGAATGTCATTCGAGTGTGGGGGTGTCTGGCATATATGATACTTTTGGACTTGAAGGTTCAAAAGCTGGGAACATGGACTACAAAAGCTATATTCTTGGGGTATACTGAAAAGAGTGATGCTCGAAGGTTACTTTATATCGAGTCTAATTATATCATTGAATCTCACGACGCAGAATTCTTCGAAGATAAATTTGCAAGACATTGTTATCACGGACATTCCAGAGAATAATGTGAGTGCAACGGAGGCTAACGCTTCCAATGAAGATTTGGTCTAAGAAGAAATTGTCATCCCTGAGACAACCTTCGAACCAAAACTCGAAGAACCAAGAACTAAGCGAGTGAGAAAACATAAGAACTTCGGAGATAATTTTGTCACCTATCATGTGGAAGCATATTTGCTTACCTATGATGAGATGATGAAGACCAGAGACGCTATCTTCTAGAGGGAGGCTATTAATGATGAGTATGAGTCAATAACCTCCAACAATACTTGGATGTTGGTCGATCTACCTGAAGGAGCTAAACCAATCGGATCCAAGTGGATCTTCAAGAAGAAGTTGAAAGCCGATGGAACTGTTGACAAGTTCAAGGCAAGGCTGGTAGCCAAGAAGTTTTCTCAGAAGCAGGGGATCGACTACTTCGACATATATTCTCCAGTAGCACGGATGACGATCATCAGGATATTGATTGCTCTAAGTGTAATTCATAAGCTAGTCATACAACAGATAGATATGAAAATAATATTCCTGAATGGTGAATTAACCGAAGAGATTTACATACAACAGCCAGAAAGAATCATCGTCAAGGGCCTTGAAGACAAAGTCTGCAAGTTGGTAAAATTATTATATGGTCTGAAGCAAGCTCCCAAGATGTGGCATAAGAAGTTTGATAAAGTTATTAGATCAAACGGCTACAAGGTCAGTGAGACGGACAAGTGTGTTTACACAAAGTTTGTTGATGGAAGAAGAGTCATCGTTTGTCTATACGTGGATGACATGCTGATTCAAGGTACAGATCTAGCACGTGTCAATGAGACAAAGAAGTTTTTTTCATCTAAGTTTAGTATGAAGGACTTAGAAGAAGCTGATGTTATTCTGGGGATAAAGATCATCCGGATGGATACTGGAGTAGCATTATCACAGTCTCATTATATTGAGAAGATGCGCACACGCTATGGATATCAGGATCTTCCAGGGATCGATACTCCGTACGGGTATGACAAGAAGATGAAACCAAAGACAAATCCGAGGGAAACTGTCAGGCAGCTAGAGTATTCAAGCATCATCAGGAGTTTAATATATACAACAAATATCACAAGACTTGACATAGCTTTCGACGTGGGGATGCTGAGTCGATTCATGAGCAATCTAGGTGTTGAGCACTGGAAAGCTGTGAAAAGAGTGATAAAATATATCAAGAGGACTTAGAATTATACACTGCACTATAGCGGTTATCCGACAGTAATGGAAGGCTTCAGTAATGCAAGCTGGTGTTCAGAAGTAGAGTGCGAAAGGTCCACAGGAGGATAAGTCTTCTCCATGGGTGTAGCTGCTATATCATGGAAGTTAAAGAAGCAGAAAATGTTATCTCCATCCTCGATGGAATCTGAGTTCTATGCACTGGAGGCTGCAGCAGATAAAGTAGAGTAACTTCGGGAGCTCATGTATGATCTTCCAATGGTTGGTGTACAGATTTCGGCAGTACCGATATACTGCGACAACCAGGCGACTGCAGCAGTGGCATCAAATGACCTCTTCAATGGTAAGAAGAGGACTGTGCGCATGAGGCACAGGGCAGTGAATGATCTTATAAAGACTGGAGTCATTACCGTGATTGATGTTCCAAGCCAGGAGAATTTGGCCGATCCGTTCACCAAAGGTCTCTAGCACTAGCTGGTCGAGGACACAATAATTAAAATATGCTTAAAGATATTATGATATTTTGTCTTTATAATTCTACCATAAAGTTTTATGCTATTAGTTTAAAGAGAAATCTACTAGGCATCTAGCTTTTGGTACAAAGAAGGATTATTAATTAGAAGAATTTCAGGAACAGTGGATAGTCCTTTGACATATTGAGGGATTACGGACCCAGAACCACTGTTGTCTGCTATTTGTTCTCTGAGTAGAACAAAGTCCTGTGGGAGGATGGCTTAGATGCCTTAATAAGTTCTAGGATATTTGGAATGTCCGGTGTGTTCTACAGGAAGAACAGTAGCACAACACTTCAAAGGAACGGAGGACTCCATGCTATAGTGGGTGACACCACCATGAGATTCCTCGATAGGGTAATATCTCGGCCTTGCGAGCCATATCACAGTGGCGTAGCACCGCATATAGAAAGGTGGCCTAATGTTGTAAAATGAAGAGTAGTAGGCAGCACTACAAAGAGGCTGGTGATCTCATGTTACAGTGGTGTGACACCACCAAGAGGTACCTAGAGAGGGTAAAGCCTCGGCTACGCGAGCCATTTCACAGCAACATAACACCGCAAAGAAGCACAATGCTTCATGCTGGATAGTTTGACACTACAAAGAAGCTAGGACCTCATGCTACAATAGATGACACCATAATGAGATGGGACCTCAACTTTGGGCCATGTCATAGTGGAGTAGCACCACAAAGAAGCGTAAGGCTTCATGCCAAAGACTCTTTAAAATAACTCACCGAGAGTGTATGGAAAGAGATATAGGCCATCTCTTGAGGGTAAACTTGTAGATGCCCAAGATACATATACCAAAATCAGGTGTGCACATGACCTTTAATGTGCAACCAGAAACACAGCTGATGTCATTGTGTGAGTGGAAAAAATTGCAGCTATGACACAAAATTCAAGGTATAGTCCATTCTTGTATCATACTGTTATTTGACCCATGTAGGAAGATTCAAGTCGAAGCGATATCTATCCTAATGCATAATGGGCAGTCACTGTGGAAAATGCTCAACCCATATATTGAGATATGTGGGGGATTGTTAACGTTGTTTCCTTTAGACTAAAAAGAATAGTCCCACATTAGCTACACTACCAACTGTGTATAACAATATAATACTTTGTATGAGTTGAGGTGTGCACATGGGGTGTGGTGGGGCACATGGGTGCCATATGGGAGTGTTTTATTAGAAGAAAAAATGATCAACTCCTTAATGAAAGTATTTATGCTTTTTGTCATGCTCTTGGAATTTATTCCATAGGAGCTAAGCCTCATAGGGTCTTAGCGACTCGGACTCGGGCTCAAGGGCACAAATTGGCACTTTGTTGGCGTACTTTGCACTTAGCACATCAACATAGGTGCTTGTGCACATTTTGATACGTTCATACGCTAAGCTATGTGTAAGTGCATGCGGGGATGAATGTGCTGTCGCATACGCTGCTTCTTGTGCAACCGCCTGCATTGCTGCATGCACGACCGCATGCGCTGCTGCATGAACGGCCGCATGAGCAGTTGCTTGCCTGGCCGCTGCTATCGGATATATTTGAACGGTTATGGAAAGATATGGTCAGTTATTTAGATCACTTTTTGTGGGATTTAAATTAATTCGTGCCTATCTTTGTGGAATTTGTTGTTATTTTGCTCATATCATTTCGTAACTAATGGGCGGTCTGGATCCTCTATAAATACTCTCTTCGTACCTCCATTGAGAACTACTTTAAAATATAGGAGACGAAGAGAGTTGTTGTTGCCGCCATTAAAGTCCAGGAAGTTCGTGCGAGTCCAAGCAGGAGGTGACAACGAGTGTTCCAGAAGCTCTTTGTGAACTTGCTGGTTCCTGGAAGCAGATCGTGTGGGGTGAATCTTGCTTTGAGCAACGGTGATCTTTATCACCCCAGCAAGCAGAGTTTCTTGTTCTTCTTCTTCCTCTCCTTCATTTGTAACTTTGTTTTGTCTGTTTGTAACTGCGATTGCAAGGAAGAACGAGGAGTTTATTTATTCTGATACTTTTGTTATCTTGTAAGCAAGTTGTAATCAGAATCATATTATTAGTTGTTCGCTGGAATCAAGGTTCATCGGTGAGGAAACTTTTGTGTGAACTCATGATCTCGACTTCAACTTCCGGTTCTATTATCTTTGATTAAGCCCCGAGACTAACACACACACACACACACACACACACACACACATATATATATATATATATATATATATATATATATATATATATATATATATATATATATATATATATATATATATATATATATATTGTTGTTAAGTGTATTTTTATATTTTATTTGTAAAAGATTTTAAATCTTCTCACAGAAGAAACTTTTTTATATGATATGACAAGTGGATAAATTTTAATAACTTAGGTCGTTGTATAATTGTTTCGATGCTCAAATTATTGACATATTTATGATTGACTTATAATTTATTGAAAAAATGTGTTCTTACTATGCCTATAGTTATTCCGGTCGAGTCGATCTAGTGACCGGAGTCGAAGACTGCGAGTGAGTTTTATTTCTAAAAGACCTACTGAAATTCGTCACTTTCCATTATGTGAGCTTTATAATTTATAAATATATATTTTTGTATAAATTTTTGTTGATTATATTTATTTGTGGTTGACTAATTTATTAAAAAATTCCATTTGATTGCATATTTATTCCTATTGAGATTGAACTCAACTAACAGAGAAACTGAAAAAGAAAATATGTTTATATTTTTTGTTGATTGTTTACTTGTCGTTAATTATTATTATTTTATTGACAAATTATGATAATGTCATTTGATTGCATAGTGTTCGTATCTAGATTATCCATTTGAAATTTAATGTGATATATTATTGGAATAAGTTTTATTTTTTCCTATGCAATAGCAGCAATAAAAATAATTTTTTTATCTCAAAATTAATAAAAAAAACAACAAACAATATATAAAATTATGTCTAAATGTATTAAACATTTTTTCTCATTTTTAAAGTTGTTTGGTATTTCTTTATAACACATATTATTTTGGATATTAAATTTTGTTTATTGTTTTATTTCTTGAATTTTGGATTGCAAATACTATTGTATCATTATCGATGAAAAATAATAATATAATATGAATATTAAAAGCTTTTGAGGGCACCACTTTAGTGTTTGTGTCTCAAAATCTAAAGTCCGACACTGACTAAAAGTCTAATTTTGTCACTAAAAGTCTACGTTTTGTCACTAAAAGTCCATCCGCTCCAATCACAGAAAAATCGTTAAAAACATGCATATCGCCAATGCTTTTGGCGACACAATGCTTCTTGAGATATGTTATCTAATTTAAATTTTGGTTAACTTACTATCTTATTTATTATTTAAATATATTTTGTTATTTTTTTCAAATTTTTTTGGCCAAAATATTGGCACGCAGTCCTAGTACAGCAAGCTCTTTGTATTAGTATTAGGACTGTCAAAATTTTGCATATCTAATTTTGGTAGTCCTGTGCATATCCAATTTTGGTAGTCTTGTACGTATCCAATTTTGGTAGTTACTTCAGAAATAGTCCTAAAAGGAACAATATACGAAGAAACTATGAAAAAAAAAGGGATTAAGATTTATGGATTTGAGAAGGAAGAAGAAAGAAGAAGGAAAACAAATTATACTTAAAATTGTGTTATCCTCTATCAACTTTTCAAAAATATTTTGGATAATACAATATTTATGCTTTCAAAGAGGGTGCAAGATGAATATCATCCGAAGTCTTGAGCTGCTCGTCATGGTCTTTGCTGCTACTGCTGCTTCTTTCTTGATCTTCTATATGGATGCTTTATAGGTATACAAAGTCGGTTGGTTGCATAATTATAACAATAGTAGCGAAAAAGGGGTTCCCTTAATTAATCACTATACTATATATCTAACAGAAACCAAACCTATATTAATATATATTTTTCCATATATGTAACTGAAATCAAACCTTTATTAATACATTTTTCCATATATAATGAATTGGACTGATATATTTTAGCAAATGCTCATGTTCAAAATATAAAAAATAGCAAATATCTCTACTATTAAATTTTTTTTTTTTATCGATACCCTCATTTTTGGAACGGAATTGTCAAAATCTAGATTAAGTGAGCCCATATGCTTACTTAACGCACACGTGATGTTATAAAACGACACAGAGTCCACAAAATAAATTCATGACTAAATGTGTCTAATATTAGAGTATATATTTTTATTTTTACTCATACTTACAGTATGTTGGTCAAATGTGTGACATGGATTTGTTTGACAGGATGTTTTTGTCATGTGTCATCTTATAAATAAGTATGAGTAAAAATGACAAGACATATCCCAATAATGACAAACAACTTGTAAGCAAAAATGAGTTGAAATGAAACATACTCCAATATGAGATACATTTGATCGCGGGTTTATTTTGTGGACGTTTGTGTCATCATGTGTGAGATAAGTGAGCACATGATCAACTACTTAACCGAGATTTATTTTAAAAAAAGTAGGGTATTTGCTAGTTTCCATATTTTGAATGTAAACATTTGTTAAAATATCCTTATAAGACTAGTGGTCGGGCATACGCATCATGTGTACAACACATTCTTTTATACATAAATAATTTTGTATTAATCCGTGGTTGATATTATTACAAATATTTTGTCCAATAACTTTTTTTGATCCGTGGTTGGTGTTATTACAATCTTCATGATGTAAAATAGTAGTGTTTACACAGTATTGGTTTCATAACAAAAAAGAAAAATTTACTAATTGTGAATCCTACAACTACAGTCAAGAAACGTATTAAACATCTCTTTAATATATTTCTTTGTGATATTATTTTGTTCTTGGTGTAAAGAATTAGAATAGAACCTGACTTTTTGGAGAAGCGAAACTATTGCTCAAGACATCACCAAAGTTCAACATTCATAAATAACTCAACAAACTCATCAAGATGGGCACATAATAGAAAGAAGAACAAATTTCTTTTGGAAGATAACTATAAATAGAAAGGATATAACAAATAATTATATCCAACTAACATAAATAGAAAAAGTATATCCATTTGGAACTTATCTCATTAGATAATACTATATTATCTATCATAATATATAACAAAAAAATTAGTACCATACTTAATATATTTGAAACTAATTCATTATGAGATAATACCATTTAATATTTTTCATAATCAAGTCAACAGTTACGTTCATCCTTTTCTTATTATCCACAATTTTCTCTTGTGTAGAAAATTTTCATGCAGAACCACAACTTCTGATTCTCGATGAATCGATGACAAAACCATCTTAAAAATAAGAAAATCAAGTGATTATTCCATCCAATACAAATCTCGAAAATAAAAACAAATTGAGTCGAATCTGATTCCAACCACAAATCGATCAATTATCCAAAATTCTAAGAACCGTTGCTTTTGATGGTCGAAGAAAATCAAATTTGTAGATCTCTCTCAAAACAGATCCTAATTAAAAAAATGTAATAATCAAGATAACTAAATGATGCTTCCATTTATGATCCTAAAACCATTTTTGTTTTTGAGAAATCAAGTCCAGTGGAACCTAGACATCATATAATATCAGCAACTAAAAATAACAAATTTACCAAATTGGAGAACAATCCCACAAATCAAGCATGTTTTCATTTTAATGGTATGAGTGTTCAAACCTGAAGTAGGAGTAGCAAGAGAGGAGGAGACGGTGGAGGCGGTAAGTGGAGCCCATGGCTTGGACCATGACATCGAAGAAGGAGCCGAAGTTGAACTACTCCATTTGTATTTGGATGCACAAGTTTGTCCCCATGGTGGTGGTCCAAAAAAAATCCAAACCTTTTATATTTATATATATATATATATATATATATATAAAAATAAAAGAAAGAGCAACAAAAACATGGGAGTTCTACCAATTTTCTTTAGTTCTTCCTCTCTTTCATTCTCATTTTAAGGAGTGAGAAAGAGAGAAAGCAACAACAACATGGAAGGAGGTATATATTTTAGTTAATGGATGTATAAATTACCTTATATTCATAAATTATTATATCTTTAGCTAATACAATATATTACAAAAAAATAATCAATGCCCCTACTATTTGGATCACATAATACTATAGATATAACTATACTTATTGGTCGTTTCTTTCTTTAACTGTAAAATTATTCAAATAACAACAAACAAACCCTAATAGAACTCTACATCCCCCTAATCAAAAAATTCATTAGGTTTCAAAAAAATTCTAGTATTTTATATATAATCAGAGATTTTTGTTGCTATAACTATATGTTAACCCCTAGTGCCTCTTAGGCCCGGCCCAGGACAAGGACGAGGTTGGTGACTGTCCTGGACCCCTTATTTTAGAAGGTATCATATTCTTAAAATAGCTTAGTCACTAGAGTTTTAAAATAGCTATTAAAATATTAGATATATCTATACAAATTTTGGAAAAAATAAGAAGAAGAACATGAGCCATCAATAGGCCATAATGTCAAAAACCTAAGAAATACGTAAAATTTCATATAGAGTGAAGATATTTGTCTAATGTGTATCAAAGATGATAAATTTGAACAATTTGCACAGATGGGGATGGTGTTCCACTAGAGATGGCGCATTGCTAAAAATGTTCTCTCTAATGGCTCCCCTAACCGAGAATTGCATGGTACACCATTAGTTTTGGCGCATTCAATTATGCGCCATTGCAGTCGGCATCCCTGTTAAATGATTGTGTGGGGGCATCGTTGCAGTTTGCATCCCGTATTAAATGTAGGGTATGGGATGCCAACTTCAGTAGAGCCCATTGATTTTTCTAAATTAAATGATAATGATTAGTTGAGAGTAAGTGGTTTGGATCGGGGAGCGGGGTGCGTAGAGTAGGAAGAGGGCTATAAATATAAGAGGAGTTTGGTTACTGGACAAAAAAAATAGAGAAGGAGAGAGACAACAACAAGGAGAAGTAGGGCGGCAGCAAGGAGGAGAGAGACGACAACAAGGAGGGTAGCAGAAAGGACAACACTACTAAGGTAATTTTTGTTCTTATTTTATTTACTTGCTTTAATTTTTATAATTCTCATTTATTTTATAGATGTGTAGCAACAAGACCTTACCCAAATAAAAAACCTTAACCTAACCCTAATCCTAACCCTAACCCTAATCCTAAACCTAATTTAATTTATAGATGGATGACCAAAACGACGAAAGTATTCTTGTAGCCGCACTACTGAGAAACAGATCCGGAAACGTGATAACCACATATCTCGATTGGTATTTGTTGGAGAGATTTTTGTATAAATTAAATTGTATTTGTTATTTTATTTGCTTGCTTTAATTATTTCATATTTATAAGTCTCTATAAATTATATTTATAATTAGATTATAGTACCGAACTACGTTTGTGGGAGAATGTCCAATGGCGGTACGAGACCCACTAAGCCAAATGGGAGCTAACATCCCTGTCATGCCCCAGTCCCAAAATACACGGGACCAGGCTACGTGGCAATAGCCAGTTAATACGTCTTCGAGGGATTTCCCAATTTAATGGATCCTACGAAGAGTACTCCGCTGTCCTAAAATACTAACAAGTCCAATACTAACATCAAAACAGGTAATCTAATCTCATCCACAATATACCCAAGAAGTACTAAAATAAATACTGAAAACTAAACATCAGTCTGAAATATCATAGTACAACCCAAATGTATGGTGGGAACAAACCCACTACTATGACGAAATAAAAGTACTGCAAAGACAGATAAAAAGAGTAATGACTAGGACATCGGCTGACTAGATAATGATGCTCCCATCCTAGGCGGAAGGCCTACCAAATGATCCCGAAAACTCTGACGGTAGCACCTCTAGCTCCTCCTCAGATGCGTACCTCGTCTCCTGTCCCAGTCCGTACACTATAGGGTAATATATCTCGTCCAAATCTGGAAGGGAACCAAGTCCCCAGAGGGACGTAACATGATACATAGAAGCATGCCATATATAAATATTGAATAAAATAAAGGGTGTGCTAACCATCTAAGTAAATGCAATATGAGGACAACCTTAATACATATGGGTAGGTATAGGTATAACATCCACACTCTGAAGAGCGTAGTATCTGCATAGTATAACGTCCATATCGCTCCGTAGAACATGGCATCTGAATAGTATATCGTCCATATCGCTCCGTAGAACGTAGTATCTGAATAAAGGAAGTCATTGGATCCGTGGCTCCTCCGGATACTACGAATTCCAATGTGTGTACCCCATACGCCTACTAGTTGTCCTTTTCACCCAATGTAGATATATAAGTCGAATACTCGACGTGCATACCACGTATCTATATGCCAAGTCTCTACTAAATATATAATCCTGATTACGTACTAAACCGTGATGCATGTCACATGCACCGATAGTTAGTCGGGTACGCGAACCCGCATCCCAACATGAGTTTGTCACCGTGATGCATGTAAGAGTGTCAGGTCTCGGAAGATATCAGAGTATCCTCCCAATGGGGGGTGAGTCTGCTAGCGACTAGGTCAAGTACACTACTCATCGACGCATTCGTCGACTGCACCCGAGTCAATCTCGGACGCGCACAGTTATGTAAAAGAATACAACAAGATATCATACAATATTTGCATAATTCAAATTAAACAGTAAATATGGCAAGGTATCTTGCCTGGGTCCTCAAGCTGCGAATGCCAATAGCCTGCTCCTGAAGTCTCTCCTGACTGGTCCAGCGACCCTATACATATAATATAATATAGCAATTCGATCATCAGATACTAAAGTAATACACACAAAACTACTACGCTGCTTTTAGACACTGATATAAGGGGTCACAGCTGGTCAACTACAGAGTCGCGTGTGCACGCAGCTAAGATGTACACTTGTTCTGTCCTCACTTATCGTGTACCTCAAGGCAACAAATTACCACGGTCCTGGTTACGAAACTAATTACGTTTGTATAAATACATGTCTTTAATTATCATGTTAATGTGTACTTGGTCAATGTCTAGGTTTTTAGGTAAATCACGAAGTTCTTATTAACAAGTCATATTAACTGAGTAATTACTACTTATTAATTACTAATCTAATTAAACGTACACACACACACACATTTTTTACTTAGGGTTTTACTGTTTCTCGTATCCGTTTGACGACACGACGACACCATGATACGTGAAGTTTTAATAAAAACAACATATAATTACCTGGTCGTGGCCGAGGGGAGGGGTCTGTGCTCGTCGACGGCTTGCTCCTCCGGCGTGGCACGAGAAGCAACGTCAGCAGCAACCTCGACAGCAGTTACAGCAGCGGCAAAAGCAGCCTCGACAGCAGTGGCAGCGACGGCTTGGCTGGTGCTGGCTGTTGGGGACGACGGTCAGGGTGGCACTGGGTTGCTGAGATGGTGGTGGGCGATGGTCAGGCGGGCTGGAGGTAGTCGGGGTCAGGTAGAGGTAGAGTCGGGGATGACGCAGGGCGGTGATGGTGATGTTGAGGATGGTGAGGGAGTGGTGGTTGGCGGTGGTGCCGGTGATGGTGTTGATGGTGCTGGGTTAGTAGAGACGGTGAGGCTGGGGCGGTGGTTGGCGGTGGTGCCGGTGATGGTGTTGATGGTGCTGGGGTAGTAGAGACGGTGAGGCTGGGGCGGTGGTTGGCGGTGGTCCAGAGGTTGGAGGTAGTGATTGTCGGGGAAGGGAGGCGGAGGTGATGGTGTTGAGGATGGTGATGATGGTTGAGGGGACTGATGGTGGTGCTGGCGGTTGGGAGGCGATGGTCAGACGTCACGGGGAGGGGTAGGCAGTCAGGTAGCTGAGGTGGCGGCGGCTGGAGGTGATAATGGAGTCCGGGAAGGAGAAAAGGGTGATCGGCTAGGGTTTTATTAGGTTAAGGCTTTGGTATTCTAGGGTTTTAAAGAGAGAGAAAAATATTTATATAGGAGAGAGGAAGAGGGGTTTGACCTTGGGAATTAAGCCGGCCCTCTCCTTGGAGTAGGGAACATGTCCACATGAAGGGGTATAGGTTGTACATGGGCTAGGTTGGGTCTAGCTTTGGGTGCGGTTGGTCTCTTATTTCAAATAGGAATAGAAAATTATAAAAAGTTGAATTTATTTGGAATTTGTACATGGACGTTTGTAACAAATATTGTGCAGCTAGAATGAAGCACAGTATAGAGTATTTAAGAGTTACACAAGGGTCGGAATGGTAGTCTGGCATGTCTAGGAAGTGTATATGAAATTTGTTTGCAGGTAAATGCTAGTGTAGCGCTCCAACTATCGAAGCAACGGTAAGGGGTACTAATTAATATAATTATTGAACATTAATCTAATTTACTGCATTCAAATCTAATTGTCACCAATTTAATCCTAGTCTCTATATCTAAGCTAAATAAACCTAAATTTGGGTCCAGGGGGTTTACAATCTACCCTCCTTAGAGCATTTTATCCTCGAAATTAAAATATACATATGGTAAGAACTACTGACTAAATTGAAATGCTACTACAAACCTAGGCCTTCGAAGAGATGGGGATAACTCTGTCGAATATCATCCTCGCATTTCTAGGTCGACTCGCCTGGTGCAAGATGCCTCCATACGACACGAACTAGAGCGATAGTCTGACCTCGCAATACCTTCTCGCTTTTGTCCAGAATCTCTACAGGCTCCTCCTGGTATGACAAACTTGGGCTGACTGTGATCTCTGAATGGTCAAGCATATGACTCGGATCCGGCATGTACCTCCTCAGCTGAGATACATGGAAGATGTTATAAACTCCTTCTAAAGTCTGAGGTAAGGCTAACCTGTAAGCAACCTCTCCGATGCATTCCAACACATCGAATGGTCCGATGTACCTCGGACTCAGCTTTCCTCTGCCTCCAAACCTGATAGTCCCTTGAGTAGGTAAGATTTTTAGAAACACATGATCTCCAACCTAGAACTCTAGGGGTCATCGATGTACATTTGCCCAATGCTTCTGTCTGTCCTGTGCTGCTCGTAGATGCCCTTGGATCTTCTTTACCTTCTCCACTGTATGAACAACCAACTCTGGTCCAAGAATCTGTCTCTCACCCACATCGCTCTAACATACTGGGGAATGATACTTTCTGCCATACAATGCTTCATAGGGAGCCATCTGAATGCTCGTTTGATAGCTATTGTTGTAGGAAAATTCAACCAAATTCAAATGGTCCTCCCATGATCCACTGAAATCAAGCATGCACGCCCTCAACATGTCTTCCAGTGTCTGAAAGGTGTGCTCGGACTGGCCATCTGTCTGCGGTGATACGATGTGCTGAACTTTAGGCGGGTGCCGAGACTCTCTTGTATACTTTGCCAAAAGTAAGAAGTGAACCTCGTATCCCTGTCAGACACTATACTGACTGGCACTCCATGCAGTCGTACGATCTCTCTTATATACATATCTGCTAAGACCTCTGTAGACTGCCCAACTCTGAAAGGTAAAAAGTGAGCGGACTTGGTGAGTCGATCCACAATCACCCATAATGCATTGCGACCACTAGGACTCCTCAGAAAACCTATAACGAAGTCCATAGTGATGTGCTCCCATTTCCATTTAGGTATCGGGAACGGTTGAAGTAATCCTGCAGACCTCTAATGTTCATCCTTGACTTGCTGACACACCAGGCACTTTGTCATAAAGCGGGCCATCTCTCTCTCTCCATTCTTTGCCACCAATAGTACTGTCTCAGGTCTCTGTACATCTTCGTGCCTCTTGGATGAATAGAGTATGTTAAACTGTGCGCCTCCGATATCAGCTCCTGACGAAGCTCTCCATTCAGAATATAGAGACGATCTTCACATCTTAAAGTCCCATCTTCGTGTATGCGCAATTCTGTCTGTATTCTGGCCTCTGTCCTCAGTTAAAGCCTCTAGAATCTGGCATCTGTTGGCAAAGCAGCCCTGATCCTCTCAACTAATGTCGATTGCAACTGAAAAATTGACAACTGTCCGTCTATTCCGGGCATAATGACCTCTATACCCATCTGCTCTAGATCTCTCAACTGATGTTGCTGGGTAGTCAAAAAGAATGCCATGGGTCTTTTGCTCAATGCGTCAGCTACTATGTTGGCCTTTCCCGGGTGGTACTGTAGCTCAATCTCAAAGTTTGTCATCACCTCGAGCCAATATCTTTGTCTCTGGTTCAGGTCCTTCTGGGTATAGACGTACTTCAGGCTCTTGTGATTAGTGAATATCTTCACTCTTTCTCCGTATAGGTAGTGTCTCCAAAGCTTCAAAGAAAAGATCACTGCGGCAAGCTCCAAGTCGTGAGTGGGATAGTTCTTCTCATGGGTCCTTAACTGCCTAGAGGCATAGGCCACAATATTTCCATGCTGCATCAAGACGCATTCTAATCCTTTGCCGGAAGCATCGCTATAGATCACGAATCCTCCGGGTCCAGAAGGTATAGTCAAGATAGGTGTCGTAGTCAGACGCTTCTTCAGCTCATCGAATGCCGTCTGACACTCCTCTGTCCAGGTGAACTCCTGCTCCTTGCGGGTCAAGCGGGTCATCGGATCTGCGATCCTTGCGAAGTTCTCTACGAACCTCCGGTAATATCCGACAAGTCCTAGAAAACTCCTCACCTCCGAGACGTTAGTAGGGGTCGGCCATGTCTCTACGGACGAAATCTTTGCTGGATCTACCAAAATGCCATCTCCTGAGATAACGTATCCAAGGAACGTGACACGATCTAGGAGAAACTCATACTTGCTCAGATTGGCATAAAGCCTCTGTCGCCTCAGTATTTCCAATACTTTCTTTAAGTGCTCTTCGTGCTCCTCGTGGTTCTTTGAATACACTAAGATATCGTCGATGAAGACTACCACGAACTGGTCTAGGTATTGGAGGAAGACTCTGTTCATCAAGTTCATAAATACGGCAGGCGCATTCGTCAGTCCAAAAGGCATCACCAAGAACTCGTAGTGACCATAATGAGTCCTGGATGCTGTCTTTGGAATGTCTTCTTTTCGCACCTTTACCTGATGATATCCTGATCTCAATTCGATCTTTGTCAACACCATTGCTCCTGTCAGCTAGTCGAACAAATCATCAATTCGCGGCAGGGGGTACTTATTCTTGATAGTCAAGGCATTAAGGGCTCTATAATCAATGCACATACGGACTTTCCCATCCTTCTTAGGTACAAACAACACTGGTGCTCCCCAGGGTGATGCACTAGGATAGATAAATCCCTTGATCTACAACTCCTCTAACTATAGCTTCAGCTCATCTAGTTCCTTCTTCGCCAATTGGTATACATTTGAAGATACTGATGCTGCTCCGGGTACTAGCTCAATAGTGAACTCTACGTCTCTATCTGGCAGTAAGCTTGGCAACTCCTCCGGGAAAACATCCTCGAATTCTGTAACTATAGGAGGGGATACCGTCTCCATAGCCATGTAAGCTCCAGCTGTCTGTCCTACTCCTTGCTCGACGGTCCCTCGCATGTACTCAAACTCTTGTTGATCTGGCGGTCTAAAAGTGACGCTACCCTTCCGGCAATCCAGTACGACATTATACTGGCTTAACCAGTCCATGCCTAACACAACGTCAAAGTATGGCATAAAAAATACCAAAAATCGTGCTCTCATCTCTCTACCACACATGACTACCGAGCACGTTCTAATAGTGCTGGTAACCGGCACGATGCCTCCTACGGTAAGGATCTTCCAACTCTTAGGTAAGGGGGAAGTAGCTACTCTATGCATAGCTACGAATCTACTAGATATGAAAGATAGTATAGCACCAGAATCAAACAATGCAGTCGCAGGTAATGATGCAACTAAAATGGTACTTGTGATAGCTTTTCCTTCTATTTCCTCCTCAGTAGCTGCTAGTGCAAAGGCCTGTCCGTGCCTCTGCCCTCCGGTTTGCTATCTGGCTTGATCAAACTGTGCCTCCTATGGGGCCAAGGTTTGTCCCCTCTGAAATCCTCCGGGTGCTGGTGTAAAAGCATGAAAAATACACAGGATGACTATACGCGGCATATTGGTGCAGAGCAGCGTAAGCAGAGACCTTAAGAGCCATCAAGCGTACAACAGAGCTCTTTCCGCCAAGAACGCAGCATGAAATATAAAATCTCGAAGGACCATCAGCGTAAAGCAGTACGTCCAAGCCGCTTCAGCGTAAACAGGGTGCTTCATCGCCTCATCCTCTTTCAGATGCAGTATTAAGGTGTACAAGAGACGCTTCGTATTCTCCGAGGTGAACCTGTCAGACCCTGTAATAAAGATTCTGCAATGAACCTGACGTCTGGACTTCTGACAACCCAGGCGACGGCTATAATGATGGCACAACACTGCGACCCAGGCTGTCAAATACCGCCATCCCCTTCGCGTAAACTGCTTTTACAAGCACGAAAGGATATGCTGCCTTGTTTATACCAGCAAAATACGAGCTGTTTACGTTCTGCAGTAGACAAAACCGCCTGCCACACCAAAAGCTGCACTCCGTACGGGGTTCGAGGCACGTCTCTTCGTCTAATGCACAGAGCGGTGACAGTTTCTCAAGGCACGTCTCTGCGACTGGTGCGCAGAAAGGGTTGCAGACCGTCAAAGAACACACCTCCATATTTAATGCACATGATGGTGGCAAATCTCAGCATTTAATGCAAGAGATTTGATTATATCTTCAAAAGCCGTAATTTCGGCTAAGACGTCCCCATCAGCACTCTAGCACGGTACGCAGTGGCTTCTACGCCCACCCAGCTCTTGTGCTCTCTCGGTCTCTATGACCACTCGGCTTCTATGCCTGTTCGGCTTCTATGCCTGTTCGGCTTCTACGCCCACCCAGTTCCTGTGCTCTCTCGATCTCTATGACCACTCGGCTTCTACGCCTGTTCGGCTTCTACGCCTACTCGGCCTCTGTGCCCATTCGGCTTCTACGCCTGTTCGGCCTCTACGACCACTCGGCTTCTACGCCTGTTCGGCCTCTACGACCATTCGGCTTCTACGCCTGTTCGGCTTCTACGCCTATTCGGCTTCTATGCCGGTTTAATAACTATTTGGCTTCTATGCCATGGTGACAGACATTTGGCTTCTATGCCAACCTCTTCTACACAATGGATACCTACCTACGTGGCTTTTATGCTGTGATCTTCGAAGCGATTATACGTGTTGTGTCCCTTAGTTGGACCCGCGTCACACGCTCATTCAAAAGATCATCTATACGCAGGCATTGGTTACTTTAACTGTTGTGTAAAAGGGTGTTGTACTTTCCACTCCTCGGTTTCTACACCGACGGAGTGGTCACTGTCACTAAAACTCTATAAATAGAGACCTCTATCAATGAGGAACAAGGTGGAAAAATTGGAGGGTCAAAGAAGTTAGGTCTGAAAACTGATCAAGAGATCCAGTACCAGATCCAACGGTCGAGAGAGAGAGAAAGAGAGAGAGAGAGAGAGAGAGAACCCGGAGCTCAGGCAGAGAGTAGGGATCGACGACTTTGGCATCGTGCATCCACCCTCTTTTGCAACCTTCGAAGCTGCTTCCTGTCTTCTATGGCACTTCTTCAACATCGTGTGGTCCAAGGGCTAAAGTGATCGACTGCAGATTAGACACCTATAGCAATATTTACCCAGATTAAATAAATTGTACTCCCATATCCTCGTATAGGATCAAATTGTACGAGTTTGTTTGTAAACAAAAGAAGGCGGGTTCCGTGTAAACCCCATATTGAATACATTTTTATTCTTTTGTTTAATACCACAAACAAGATGGCGACTCTGCTGGGGACATCTTTCTTTTCTGATGAGAAAGCAATTGCTCAACACGATGCGGTATCCGTGGGATCCGTGAAGAAGACACTGGTCATCCAATTCGACCAGTTTGCCTACGAAGACATGCTTCGAACCGGGGGTAGCTCTCACTCTCTCTCCGTCCAAGACAACAGGAAGCTGCGCAAGGTCTGGATGCCCAAGACATCCTCTACCATTCCTGTGGACTCTCCGATCTCTCCGATCTCTCTGACCAATGAGGTGGTAGCATTGCTCCCTCCGTGCCCTGCACGTAAAATTCAGTCTCCCGCTACGCGCGGTACAGACGAAACTTCGGGCAAAGCCTCAGCGCTGACCCAGAAGTATCCACTGTGCTCTACGCGTAGGAATCAGTCTTCCGCTACGCACGGTACAGACAAAACTTCGGGCAAAGCCTCAGCGCTAACCCAAAAGTATCCACTGTGCTCTAAGCGCAGAAACCAGTCTCCCGCTACGCGCGGTACAGACCAAACTTCTGATTATGCCTCAGCGCCACGTCAGAAGTACAAATCACGCTCCATACGCAAGACAACATCTGACCTCTACGGGAAACCAGATGAGCGCCGTGATTTCCGCAGGGGAAAGCAAGCGGCGGGGTACTCAACTTCTCGGCCGTTATGCCAGCAAAGAAGTAATCTACCTACCCTCCGGATTACGCGGGAAGCCGACTGCCGACTGAGGACCTTTTCAGCTTTACGCCAGTCTGAGCGAATCTCCAAATTATGCCAGGCGAAGTCCCACGACGTAAAGCATGCTCAGGCTACGGGAAGGCACCCTCCCCGGGGATTATCCGCCACCCAGATGGCTAATCTGTTGTATACAGGTGGCGTAGGGAAAACTATGGTGCCCAATCTCCGCATGCCCACTGATGGGAACAGAAGAAACAAGCCGTCGTCTTCTTCCTCTACTCCTCCTGACTTGCGCGCATATCTAATCCAGAAGCGTAAGGAAAGAGGACCTTCCAACATGTCTATTACGCCCCCTAGCGAGCAATGTTGTAATAGTCATAAAATTGTGATTGACTGCTGCTGTTCTAAAGCAAAACGGTCGATTTTCGACCGATTGAGATACTCTCAGTCTTTTCCGAAAGAAGAACCCGCGTATGCATCCGTGAACATGGCTTCACACATACCTAGAGGAGGGACGAGCTCAAGACGTCATCCCTCTGGGCCTCCGAGCCGAAGGAGATTCGAAGACCTCCTCAGGAATACTGAAGCTGGGGTGTTCCAAAACATCCGTGCAAGGTCACAGCAACCAGCTTCGTACTCGTCTGATTCTGACGCTGGGGGTCGCCAATCTCCCAGATCAGATGCTGAGAGTATAGAGTCGACTTTTGCAGCGACCTATACTTATCCTTCGAGGACGCCCAGGGAAATGGGAGTTTACGCCATTGAAGATGAACGCAAGGAAGCTTCGCCATCAGGAAACGGGGAACAACGCATTGTTTGTGGTATTAAACGAAAGAATAAAAGTGTATTTTAATGATGGGGTTTGTGCGAAACCCGCGCCCTTTGGTTTACAAACAAACTTGTACAATGTAATCCTATACGAGGATATGGGAGTACAATTTATTTAATCTGGGTATAAATTGCTATAGGTGTCTGATATGCGGTCGATCACTTTAGCCCTTGGACCACGCGATGTTGAAGAAGTGTCGTGGAAGACAGGTAGCAGCTTCGAAGGTTGCAGGAGAGGGTGGATGTACAATGCCGAAGTCGTCGATCCCCGCTCTTTGCTTGAGCTCTGGGCTCTCTCTCTCTCTCTCTCCTCCTTGTTCGATCTTCTTCGACTGTCGACCTTGGATCTGGTATTGGTACTCTTGATCGAATTTTCTGACCTGGGATCTGATATCGGTTTCTTGACCAATTTTCTTCGACCTTGTTCCCCATTGACAGGGGCCTCTATTTATAGAGTCTTTGGTGACAGTGACCACTCCTTTGGTGTAGCAACCGAGGAGTGGAAAGTACAGTACCCTTTTATACAACGGTTAAAGTAACCAATGCCTACGTATAGATGATCTTTTTACTGAGCGGGTGACGTGGGTCCAACTAAGGGGACACAATACGTACGGTTGCTACTAAGATCACGGCATAAAAGCCATGCGGGTAGGTATCCATTGTGTAGAAGAGGTTGGCATAGAAGCCAAATGTCCGTCACCATGGCATAGAAGCCAAGTAGGCATAGAAGCCGAACAGGCATGGAAGCCGAGCAGGCATAGAAGTCGAACAGGCATAGAAGCCGAACAGGCATAGAAGCCGAGTAGGCGTGGAAGCCGAGTAGGCGTGGAAGCCGAGTAGTCGTAGAGACTGAGTGGGCGTGGAAGCCGAGTAGTCGTAGAGACTGAGTGGACGTGGAAGCCGCATGAGCACAGATCCTGAATGGGCGTAGAGGCCGTTGCATATCATGCCAGAATGGACGTAGAAGCCGCTTGAGCACAGATCCTGAATGGGCGTAGAAGCCGCTGCACACCGTGCTGATGTGGACGCCTTAGCCGAAATTACGGCTTTTGAAGATATAACCAAATCTCTTGCAGAGATTTGCCATCACCTTATGCATTAAATGCGGAGGCATGTTTCGAAGGTCTGCAGGCCTTCTGTGCACCCATCGCAGAGACGTGTCTTGAGAGAAACTGTTACCGCCCTGTACAATTAGACGTAGAGACGTACCTCGAATCCCGTACGAAGTGCAGCTTTTGACGTGGCAGGCAGTTTGTCTGCTGCGGAGCGTAAAACAGCTCATGTTTGCCTTTGTAAAACAGGGCGGCGTATTCCCTTGTACGCAAAAGAGCGGTTTATGCTGAGGGGACTCCGGTAAACGACGGTTTGGTGATGTTTTACCAAATCCTCTATATTAAATGGTGAGATCCGCCATCATACTGTGGGACGCATCCCGAGAGGTCTGCCATCGTTTCCAGCCATCGTCTGGGTAGCCGTTGTTACGACCCACACCCGGTGTAGGGATGCAAGTCGGGAACAACGCCCAGCCTACGCCGCAGCATCGGCGGTAGAACGCTGTCTTGGTCAACTATACTATCTAATTATCTCACTATAAAGCATAAACCTCTAATAATATCTCAACTCTAAGAAGAGAGTAATCAACTTAATTCAACACAATACTCAATCATATTTCTATGGTACGAGAAGATATCACAGAAGTCTAACATAACTAAGCAGTTAAAAATATAACAACAACAATAAAAATAATATCCAAACACAAATATATGCCGGAAACAAATCCGGTAACAAAATGCTAAAGAGAACTAACTATGCTAACTAGTGAATCTGGCTAAATTTCTCAACAGTCACTCCAGAACTAGTGGGTCCAAGTCTGCACCATCTATAGGCTGAGGTTCGTAGTATGTCGGACACCAATCTCCCGGATCCTCTGAAAAATATTTTCCAGTCAGGAATGGAGCGAAGTACAACCCAATAGCAGTTTCAATTAATTGACAAAAACTATAAAGCAGTAGAATAGAAAATGCTATCTACGATGAGGATATAACTGATAATCAAGAACAATGAGAGAATAGGCAATACTAACAATAGAATATAATCAATGCGTACAAGAATAAAAGGAATAAACTATAATGTCAGAATAGAACCAGGTAATCAATGAACTGAATAATGGAATCTACAATAACTATGTGATTTGAGATACTAACTAAATATGTGATCGGCCTGGGAGATTCAATGATTACACTAAGGAGCTAACTCAACCATACGTGAATTGCATGGTTAGTTAGTAGCCAATGATTATACTACTAGCCGATTGTTTCTTGATCACATATTTAATTGGTATTTCTCCCCGCCCCGACTGATATGATGGATCGAATCATGACACGTCACTAGCCAATGTATCCAATATTTAATCTACAATATTTAATGTTATCCAATACCAACAAGGACAGTATCCGATACCATCTCCATAATCAAGGTAACATCCCATGACTAACGATCCAATAACAATACCAATTCGTGTACCATCGTGTCAAGAATCATAAGTAACATTTCTAAATACTTGAATTATAGTGGTAATCAAATAATAGAAACTATCAGAGAATATACTCGCCTGTGGTCCAGAGCAAATGATAAAAATGATATCTGAACTGGTGTCACAGACCTATATATGAAATATTGTATTAATACAAGTTTTTGGGAAGAGAAATAAATTAAACTAGTCAACTTTCTAGGTCATAAAGTCATTTCTAAGTCAAAAGTCAAACTAGGTCAACTCTAAGTCAACTATGGTCAATTATAGTCAAATTATGGTCAACTACCTATTTCTAGGTTGCATGAGTCTAACTCAACGATATTGGGCTCACACACTATGAATCTAGGCCATACAAGCTACATCTTAGGATACTAAGATATCGTATCTCAGGATACGCAAACAAGGGATAAATATAACACATATGTACATATCAAACAATATTATATATATAAAATCTTAATTACAAATGCTAAATGGATACCTTGGTTTCGAACCAACTTGGTATCGCAATACTAAACCTCTATCTTGATATCCAAACCCAATACCTTGATTATCCTCCAATACCTTGATACTTACCTTGGCATCTCAAGGTAAATTCAAAACCTTATTTATACTAACTACCCAACAATAATTATAAACTACTATGCATTTAAAATTTATATAATTCTATATACCTTATTTTAGTTACCTTAATACCAACCCATAATTAGTTTACAACTATCCTATTACTTATGCCAATACCTACTACTCATACCTTGGTATATCTTGATACTTACCTTGATATCTCAAGGTAATTGTCAAAATCTCATATATATACTAACTATCCATCAATAATTACATATATCAATCCAATATAACTCTAGTATGTACTAATAGAATAATACTAACTACCAACTACACACTAACTATTAATACATATATACGTACATACATACCTACAAATATATAATATATAAAAAATACTCATAACAATTGATAACTAAAGTATACTAATTATTCTAATAAATTTATATGCTACAACTAAATATATACATATATAGTATACTATAATACAAATAGCAATTAGGAACATATTTATATATATATTAATTACCATATATATATACATATATATCTATATATATATTAATATCTAATATATTAAAAACTGCCAAACTGTCGCTAAATACCATGTCCACTGTCACAGAAAGCTGCTGTGTATATAGATACACTGCAGTTTTTGTGACAGTTTCCTGCACTGTCACTAAAAACTATCGTTGAAGCTTCTGATACTCTACGGATACACTATTGTTTCAGCGACAGTTTTCTGCAACTGTCGCTGACTGCTGTCGCTAAAAAGCTGCTATTATTTGCATTTGTTGCTGCTGTTGCGACACTTCTGGCTCGCTGTTGTCGCTGAAAATATATGTATATATATATAATACATATATATAATCCACCATATATATATATTTATACAATATATATTTAAATACATATATATAACCCATAATATATATTTATACAATAAACATATAAAACTATATATAACTATACATACACTTATACATAGTAAATTGTATAAAATACCACATAGTAACATACACACACATATAGTAATATATATATATAATTATACATATATGTATACATATATATAATCATATAATAATATAAATATATAACAATATATAATATAACTATATATATAGCCACATATAAATATATCTACTATATTATATATACATATGCTACCACTTATAAATATATATCTACATACATACATATATATATATATATATATATATATATATATATATATATATATATATATATATATATATATATATATATATATATATAAATAATCATATATAAATAATCTAATTACTTAATTAAACATACACATATATTATATAAAATATATACATATATTTACATCCCTAACATATATTATAACATATATATTAATGCATGTAGAAGAAAGCTACATAATATATATTCTATTAATACATATATAATACATAGATCTATGATATAATAAATACTATAATAAATATACATAATACATATATAATATATATAGATACATACACAATTATAATTCAAGAATTAAAGCACAATTAATTAGATCTACACATAAACACATAATAATTGGAGCGTATCACGCCGTATCCCACTAGATCTAGAATACGCATGCGACACGAGTCCACCACACATCCAATTTCACCCCGAAGGACACAAACAAATCACATATAATATTTATGAACAAAACAAAGTGTCAAATATAGATCTATGTGTCCGTATCAAAATACGACATGTACAAAGTCCCGTGTCGGAGGAAAAACTCCCAAAACAACACGTATCACCAAATTGTTGGGATACGACCTACATGTACCCAATTATGGACACGACACTAGCCCCAAACACATAAACATATGCCAAATTGATCTATAGGATCAATTGACACACACAACAAAAGTCATTTTTGGAATTCCCCCAAAATTGACACAAAAAGCACTATAACTTTCTCCATAGGTCTCCTATGAACACAAAACCAAATCCTATGGGTAGTACATATATATGGGTTAATTATTCATGATTAAATCTCAGATTTAGAAGCTATTTTAAGGGAAAAAACTGAATTATACCTATTGGGAGATGGATTCCCAATGAAACCTCCAAAATTGGTGAAATTGGCCTCCAACTTGTAGATCATTGCTCCTCTTTGTAGATCCTTGCTTCCTCCTTCTAGATCCATGCTCTTCTAGTCTCTAATGGTGATTTGGGAAGTAATTGAGTGGAAATTTGGTAGAGATTTGGTAGAATTTGGTTGAGGGAAATTCTAGATCTAGATTTGGAATGAAAAATGAAGAGAGAAAGTTTTCATCTCCTTTATATAGGCCTCACTTGCCCCCTCCCTCAAGCTACTATGTAAAGTCTAAAATACCTCTTGGGGCCTCTCATGAAGAAATTAATTAAGGAGGGAAGCTTCTAGTCTAATGGTTTAATTAATTTAATCATCCTCCTAATTAATGGGCTTTCTAGTTGGGCTCAATTCTAACAATTAAAACATGTTGGTCCATGAGTCTAAACTAAACTAGTTAGGTCCACTAACACAAGTCTAAAAAAATAAATCTATCATGCTAATAATAAATAAATAATATAATAAATAAATATTTAACATGCACAATATTTAATTAATTATAAAATGACCAAAATACCCTTTTCTAGAAAATACGGTAGTGACAAGTCTATTCCCCTTAAAATAATTTCGTCCTCGAAATTTAAAGGTGATCGTACTCCTTCTAGGTCAAACCCCCAGCAATCATAGTCTAATAAGGTCTTATCTCACTAAGAACAGTCCTATGCAAAGAATAACATGCATGGTCATGGTCTCCACCTGTCTTCTGTCTTATTACTGTTGTCTCTGTCAGGGTATTCTATAGCTACACTAACTATATAACACAAGCATCCAAAAGGTACTAAAGAATCAATCAATCAAAATAGATGAAAGGAACAGAAAGAAAGAACAGACTCTCTAACCCATCACCTGTAGTATTGGTCTCCTCGACCGTCATCGCAAATGCTCCGCCCTGCCGAGGTAGCTCCCTCTGCGGGTGATGATCAATCTGTGGTGCTACAGGTGGCCTAACTCCACCTCTCTGGCCTCGATCTGCATCCTGGCCTGGACGTTGAAGTGTCCAGAGACAATCATTTACCATATGCTCCGTTGATCCACAATGTAAGCATGCTCCAAGTCTCTTTCGACACATCTCCCAAGTGTGCCCAGTCTTCTTGCAATAGGTGCATTGAGAAGCTTGTTGCACCTGTCTCTGAGGCTGCTGTGGTATCTGTTGTACTAGAGCTTGTACTGGAGCAACAATAGGTTCTGGCATCTGATATTGTTGCTGATAGGCTCCAAATTGTATTGGAAACTGCTGTTGCTGAAACCGCGGCCTCTTTGTCGGTCCCGCACTACTACTGTCATCCCCAAACATATCACGGTCCCTCTTCAGCTTCAAGTTCCACTCCCGCTCGACCTTGTGTGCCTCCGAAAGTATCTCAGAATACGTCTCATAGAAATACGGAATGAGAATCTTCACTTCCCAATTCAGACCCTCGCGAAAATGGATAGCCCGAACTTCTGGCTCTCTCACTAAGTACTCCACAAATTGGCTCAGCCTCCCAAACTCTGCGGCATACTCCTCTACGGATATGCTTCCTTGTGTAAGGCTCTCAAATTGCCTTCCTAATTCCAATCTGTCTGTCCGAGCAAAGAACTTCTTCTTAAAGAGATCCTTGAATATCTCCCAAGATTGCCCCGCATCAGTAAAAATTGGCTCATTCCTGAACCAAGTGCGGGCAACGTCGAACATTTGAAATCCTACCGCCTCAAACTTCAGATCCTCCGTAAGACGGGACACCTTCATGAGTCGCTCAATATCTTCAAGCCAATCGTCAGCATAGACTATACCTTCTGTACCCTTGAAAACTCGAGGCTCAAGCTTCTTGAAATTTTGAATATTGCCTGGCTTGATCTAAATATCCTGTGGCTGTGGAGGAGCCTCTCTCTGAACTGCTGCTATAGCTACCTGATGGGCATTTTTTATACTCTGCCGCATCATATCTGACTGCCTGTGCTGGGCTTCTATCTGTGCCCTTTGTAATTTTATCATCTCTCTAAACAGTGCAACCATCGGCGCGGTATCTCCTGAAAATGGAGGTGGTGGAAGTCCCTCTGAAGCAATTGGAGTAGTCCTCGGAACAGGTAGAGGAGAACCCCCGAAGGCAGCCGAGACTCCTACATGAACTGATGTCGTAGGAGGTACAAACCCAACTGCCTGAGTGGAAGATTGAGAGGTGGCAGACCTCGCAGAAACTGCTCCCGATCGATGGGATCTAGTCTTCGGCGGCATCCTGAAGATAGATCGAAACAAAGGAGATCAATTCGACACAAGATAAGATATCATCAAGGAAGGACAAAAGTATTCAGAAGGAATCAAAATTAGCGATTCAATTCAGATTAGAATTCCTAGTTGTGATTGAGTATCCCTCTCTCTTCCTAGTATCCTATGTCCTATATCCTATCGCAGGCTCGCAGTAGTACAACTAAGTCACCGCACTACCACGATATCGCAATATTACGAAGCCTGACCTGCATGGGCCACCACTAAAAACGTGTCACGACCCGCACCCAGTGTAGGGATGCAAGTCGGGAACAATGCCCAGCCTACGCCGCAGCATCGGCGGTAGAACGCTGTCTTGGTCAACTATACTATCTAATTATCTCACTATAAAGCATAAACCTCCAATAATATCTCAACTCTAAGAAGAGAGTAATCAACTTAATTCAACACAATACTCAATTATATTTCTATGGCACGAGAAGATATCACAGAAGTCTAACATAACTAAGCAGTTAAAAATATAACAACAATAAATAGAAATAATATCCAAACACAAATATATGCCGGAAACAAATTCGGTACCAAAATGCTAAAGAGAACTAACTATGCTAACTAGTAAATCTGGCTAAATTTCTCAACAGTCACTCCAGAACTAGTGGGTCCAAGTCTGCACCATCTATAGCCTGAGGTCCGTAGTATGTCGGACACCAATCTCCCGGATCCTCTGAAAAATATTTTCCAGTCAGGAATGGAGCGAAGTACAACCCAATAGCAGTTTTAATTAATTGACAAAAACTATAAAGCAGTAGAATAGAAAATTCTATCTACGATGAGGATATAACTGATAATCAAGAACAATGAGAGAATAGGCAATACTAACAACAGAATATAATCAATGCGTACAAGAATAAAAGGAATGAACTATAATGTCAGAATAGAACAAGGTAATCAATGAACTGAATAATAGAATCTACAATAACTATGTGATTTGAGATACTAACTAAATATGTGATCGGCCTGGGAGATTCAATGATTACACTAAGGAGCTAACTCAACCATACGTGAATTGCATGGTTAGTTAGTAGCCAATGATTACACTACTAGCCGATAGTTTCTTGATCACATATTTAATTGGTATTTCCCCCGCCCCGACTGATATGATGGATCGAATCATGACACATCACTAGCCAATGTATCCAATATTTAATCTACAATATTCAATGTTATCCAATACCAACAAGGATAGTATCCGATACCATCTCCATAATCAAGGTAACATCCCATGACTAACGATCCAATAACAATACCAATTCGTGTACCATCGTGTCAAGAATCATAAGTAACATTTCTAAATACTTGAATTATAGTGGTAATCAAATAATGGAAACTATCAGAGAATGTACTCGCCTGTGGTCCAGAGCAAATGATAAAAATAATGTCCGAACTGGTGTCACAGACCTATATATGAAATATTGTATTAATACAAGTTTTTGGGAAGAGAAATAAATTAAACTAGTCAACTTTCTAGGTCATAAAGTCATTTCTAAGTCAAAAGTCAAACTAGGTCAACTCTAAGTCAACTATGGTCAACTATAGTCAAATTATGGTCAACTACCTATTTCTAGGTTGCATGAGTCTAACTCAACGATATTGGGCTCACACACTATGAATCTAGGCCATACAAGCTACATCTTAGGATACTAAGATATCGTATCTCAGGATACGCAAACAAGGGATAAATATAACATATATGTACATATCAAATAATATTATATATATAAAATCCTAATTACAAATGCTAAATGGATACCTTGGTTTCGAACAAACTTGGTATTTCGAACCAACTTGGTATCGCAATACTAAACCTCTATCTTGATATCCAAACCCAATACCTTGATTATCCTCCAATACCTTGATACTTACCTTGGCATCTCAAGGTAAATTCAAAATATTATTTATACTAACTACCCAACAATAATTATAAACTACTATGCATTTAAAATTTATATAATTCTATATACCTTATTTTAGTCACCTTAATACCAACCCATAATTAGTTTACAACTATCCTATTACTTATGCCAATACCTACTACTCATACCTTGGTATATCTTGATACTTATCTTGATATCTCAAGGTAATTGTCAAAATCTCATATATATACTAACTACCCATCAATAATTACATATATCAATCCAATATAACTCTAGTATGTACTAATAGAATAATACTAACTATCAACTACACACTAACTATTAATACATATATACGTACATACATACCTACAATTATATAATATATAAAAAATACTCATAACAATTGATAACTAAAGTATACTAATTATTCTAATAAATTTATATGCTACAACTAAATATATACATATATAGTATACTATAATACAAATAGCAATTAGGAACATATTTATATATATATTAATTACCATATATATATACATATATATATATCTATATATATATATTAATATCTAATATATTAAAAACTGCCAAACTGTCGCTAAATACCCTGTCCACTGTCACAGAAAGCTGCTGTGTATATAGATACACTGCAGTTTTTGTGACAGTTTCCTGCACTGTCACTAAAAACTGTCGTTGAAGCTTCTGATACTCTGCTGATACACTGTTGTTTCAGCGATAATTTTCTGCAACTGTCACTGACTGCTGTCGCTGAAAAGCTGCTATTATTTGCATTTGTTGCTGCTATTGCGACACTTCTGGCTCGCTGTTGTCGCTGAAAATATATGTATATATATACAATACATATATATAATCCACCATATATATATATTTATACAATATATATTTAAATACATATATATAACCCATAATATATATTTATACAATAAACATATAAAACTATATATAACTATACATACACTTATACATAGTAAATTGTATAAAATACCATATAGTAATATACACACACACATATAGTAATATGTATATATAACTATACATATATGTATACATATATATAATCATATAATAATATAAATATATAACAATATATAATATAACTATATATATAACCACATATAAATATATCTACTATATTATATATACATATGCTACCACTTATAAATATATATCTACATACATATATATATATATATATATAAATAATCATATATAAATAATCTAATTACTTAATTAAACATACATATATATTATATAAAATATATACATATATTTACATCCCTAACATATATATTAATGCATGTAGAAGAAAGCTACATAATATATATTCTATTAATACATATATAATACATAGATCTATGATATAATAAACACTATAATAAATATACATAATACATATATAATATATATAGATACATATACAATTATAATTCAAGAATTAAAGCACAATTAATTAGATCTACACATAAACACATAATAATTGGAGCGTATCACACCGTATCCCACTAGATCTAGGATACGCATGCGACACGAGTCCACCACACATCCAATTTCACCCCGAAGGACACAAACAAATCACATATAATATTTATGAACAAAACAAAGTGTCAAATATAGATCTATGTGTCCGTGTCAAAATACGACATGTACAAAGTCCCGTGTCGGAAGAAAAACTCCCAAAACAACACGTATCACCAAATTGTTGGGATACGACCTACATATACCCAATTATGGACACGACACTAGCCCCAAATACATAAACATATGCCAAATTGATCTATAGGATCAATTGACACACACAACAAAAGTTATTTTCGGAATTCCCCCAAAATTGACACAAAAAGCACCATAACTTTCTCCATAGGTCTCCTATGAACACAAAACCAAATCCTATGGGTAGTACATACATATGGGTTGATTATTCATGATTAAATCTCAGATTTAGAAGCTATTTTAAGGAAAAAATTGAATTATACCTATTGGGAGATGGATTCCCAATGAAACCTCCAAAATTGGTGAAATTGGCCTCGAACTTGTAGATCATTGCTCCTCTTTGTAGATCCTTGCTTCCTCCTTCTAGATCCTTGCTCTTTTAGTCTCCAATGGTAATTTGGGAAGTAATTGGGTGGAAATTTGGTAGAGATTTGGTGGAATTTGGTTGAGAGAAATTCTAGATCTAGATTTGGAATGAAAAATAAAGAGAGAAAGTTTTTATCCCCTTTATATAGGCCTCACTTGCCCCCTCCCTCAAGCTACTATGTAAAGTCTAAAATATCCCTTGGGGCCTCTCATGAAGAAATTAATTAAGGAGGGAAGCTTCTAGTCTAATGGTTTAATTAATTTAATCATCCTCCTAATTAATGGACTTTCTAGTTGGGCTCAATTCTAACAATTAAAACATGTTGGTCCATGAGTCTAAACTAAACTAGTTAGGTCCACTAACACAAGTCCAAAAAAATAAATCTATCATGCTAATAATAAATAAATAATATAATAAATAAATATTTAACATGCACAATATTTAATTAATTATAAAATGACCAAAATACCCTTTTCTAGAAAATACGGTAGTGACAGCCGTGCATCATCTTTTGTCAGGAGTCAGAGGTCAGATTCACTGCTTGACTTGACAGGTTTATTTCGGGGAAGATGAAGCGTTCCTCGTACGCTATCACGCTGCTTTGAGAGCGGTTGAGTTTTACGCCATGGAGGCGATGAAGAATTCTGTTTCACGCTGGAGCGGCCTGGATGTACTGCATTTATGCGGATGCTCCTTTGAGCTTTATTCTTCACGCTGTATTTTAGCGGAGAAAACTCTGTCGTACGCCTGATGGCTCTGAAGGCCTCTGCTTACGCTGCTCTGTATCAAGAGGCTGTGTAGCTTTTCCCAGCGTATTTTTCATGCTTCTACAAGACCCCCTTCAGAGCTTTTAAATTCTTTGGAATTTGAAATGCTTTGAACGAAGCATGAATGGCCCCTCGTAACTCAAAACGTTTCTGAGTGGAGCGTTGAAACGGTCGGTGCAGACTTTATGGCGGATTTATGGGGGACCGTTGTGATCTCTTTTGCCTATAAAAGGCTGGAGGAGTTAGCCTGTTCTCCCCACATCTTCATCACCACGCAGAGATGATCACCGGAGTTCGCCGGGTCGATTTGAGGAAGAAGGAGATCATGTTCTTCCAGCGTATAAGGAGCCGAAAAAGACGGCGTCTTCGAGCAAGTGTCCACTGCAACGATGGATCATGGAAGAATATCTTAGCCTCCCTTGCTCGGGATAATCAGCAACTTTGTATGGCGTTGCCCCAGGAGAGAGGAAGGGTTGTATTTGACCACGGCGGCTGGCATGCCGCGCCTTCTCTCGATGCCCTCCGGTGACGAGAGTCAGACAGACTCATTCTGTCCGGGATTGACCGGTGCACGGAGCATAGGATCTGTAAAATCTATGCAGACCCAGTTCTGTATCCGCCCGCCGTTGATCATTGCCATGTCGGTCAGTTTGCTGGAGCTGACCGACTGCCGGAGGAGATGGATAAAGAATTAAAGTCCAGCGAGAACCTGTCAGAACAGCTTCTGGGCGATCTTCAGACGACGAGAGGGTATCTCCTTTGTAGACGGAGTTTTCCTCAGATGTAATCATAAAAATGAAAAGAAAACCCTTGTAGATTGGATTTCCCTCATATGTAATCATGATTTTGATTTTTAATAAAAATTGTCTTTCTTTTTCATATGATCATCTTGCCATATATTGCTGTAAAGTCTGAATATGTGCAGCTTCAACACGTCTGAATCTGTACGCCGACTCTGTAGAAAGAGTGCTAGGTCCTGTCCTTTACGCATAGCGAGTAGTTCATAGAACGCTGTAGAGCATTTTGAACATCTTAGAACTGTCATGTTGCTGGGACTGAGGAACCGCGTAGAGCTCTGAACTTCTGATAAACAGAATTTTTGTTCAGTCTTCGCCTTCAAGAGTGACTTCTCAAAAATCCCTTGGAATAGGGTCGAGGAATGGCTGTCAAAAACTGAGTTGCCATCTTTTGATAGACGAGGTATTCAGACTGGAGTTTGGATGAACCTCCAATTGACCCGAGAAAAGTAATTTCTCAATGTTTGAACTCTTGTATGTTTCGGGTACTTGGGGTATGTTGAGGCCAAGGAGGAGTATCTTCTATGTGAACTCCTGTAATTGACCATCTTGGGGACCGTTCGAATATACGAAAAGTCGTAGAGCGAGAAATCATCAGTCTGTAGCCTCCGGGCGTAAAACACCGTCGAGCGTGAAATCGTAGACTTGTAGTTCCTGTGCGTGAAGTCATGGGTTTTGTGGCCTCTCGAGCATAAAAGCTACTGAGCACAAAGGCATCCGGGCCAAAAACCTGACTTGTAGCTGTCAAACGTAAAGTTGTAGATTCGTAGCCGTCGAGCGTAGGAAGCTCCTTTAGTGTAGAACTGTATATCTGTAGCCTGTGAGCGTAGAACACTATCGAGCGTGAAATCGTAGACTTGTAGTTCCTGTGCGTGAAGTCATGGGTTTTATGGCCTCTCGAGCATAAAAGCTACTGAGCACAAAGGCATCCAGGCCAAAAATCTGACTTGTAGCTGTCGAACGTAAAGTTGTAGATTCGTAGCCGTCGAGCGTGGGAAGCTCCTTTAGCGTAGAAATGTATATCTGTAGCTCCTGAAAAGAAAATTTCTCCGAGCATGAAGTCTTGCGGATCTGTTGCTTCTGAGCGTAAACTGAGCGCTATCGAGCGTGAGATCATCGATTTGGTATCTGCTGAGCATAAAGTCATAGATTTGTGGCCTCTCGAGCGTAAAAGCTACTGAGCACAAAGGCATCCGGGCGTAAAACCATGGACTTATAGCTTGCGAGCTAAAACCGTAGATCTGTTGCTGTCGAGCGTAGAAAGTTCCTTCAGCGTAGGACCTGCTGAACCGTCTTTGCACGAAAAAACTTTTCAAATTTGCTGACTGTCCGTCTTTCAAGGTTAGTGGTCTGACGTGGCATCCAATCATAACCCTTTATTCAATTTTGTGAGATTTGGTTAGGGTCTTGAGGAGTCCGTCTGAGGATTCGAAGAGTCGGCCCGAACTCTATATATATCCCAAGTTCTCTGAGAGAGAAACTTTTTATCCGTCTTCTGTGAAAGAGAGCTTTCGACTGTTCGAGTTTTCTTCGTTCCCTCGAATCTTCAGAAAATGGCGTCGAAACAAACCTCCTTCGCTAAGGGAAAGGGTATAGGTTCCTCTTCTCATTCTTTCGTCCCAGCGAGGGAGTCTTTGGTCGGTCAAGGCGAACTTCCTTCTGAGCGAAGTGTCCCGCCGACGAGCAGTGCACCCGGTCTTTGAGGTAAAGCCTTCGGGGTGACAAAAACGACAAAAAATCCTTCGCACACGTTGAACGTGACCGCGCTAGGTCGTCTTCTGTGCTGATAGCCTCTTCTTGAGGAAGATGATGCACGGAGGCATTTTCATCTTTTACGTCCACATTTCTAATGTGTCAGCGTAAAGACTCCATATTTTCGTAGTTCTGAGCGTAGAAGCTCTGGCTACCAAAAATTGGGGTATATCGTAAAATTTGAATTTTTACGCTCGTGGGGGGGCCTCCGGCGTAAAATTGCCAGATTTGCACAATCCTGCGTAGAGCACAGACTGTTGTTTCTTTCGATCCGTATATTCATGCAAGACTTGTGATGACGTATTTTCCTTGCACTTTTGTAGTTGACTTGGGTGAGTCTCCACTGGCCGAGGTGATGGGCTCCGCTGCTGGGATGCTGCACTCAAACTACCTGGAGGATCTGTCCCACGTGTCCTTTCCTATCTCCGGACCCCAGTACCCTGAAGGAAGGAGGGTCTTAATATCGGCTCAGGGCGAGCGAATGCTGCTGAGCATGATCAACGGGGAGCCTCTGACTGATGTAGACGGGGAGCCGTACGTAAAGCCGGCTTTCCTTTTTGGGGACATGATCGACAAACAGTCCCAGACGAAGCCTAAGAGGGAGCCCTGGATCTTCTCAGCCGGGAATTTGGTTTTGTACCTGCCAACGATGCCAAGGGATTATCCCATCTCGGCCTTCTTCCACGCGACGCATCCTAGAAAGATGTCGTGGACGCTGACTCCTGATCTTCACGGTAAGCCGGGAAAGATTTTTTATCTGAAAGGAGCTGACCATGGGTCATTCGTCAGTCGCCCCTCCGGCGTTGTGACGTTGTTCAGAGGACTGTGCCCGGGCAGTATTCCAAGTGAGGATAGCTTGGTGATCCAGCCGGTCCAATTGCCGACCTTCTGCAACGACTTCATGGGTCGAGGGGGGGTATATCCCAAGGAGAATCCTCGGTGCAATGGGTGGATCGCCCCAACGAACTCCCGATGGAGATGCCTAGTTGACTGGGCCTTGAAGCACTTCCAGAGAGAGTTAGAGGGTATTGGACTATATGCCGCTGTGAGTGCGACGAGCGTCGGGTTGCCTCCGAACCCCAATTTGTTCCTGGCGCTGATGGAGTGGTACATTCCGCTCACCGGGACCTTTGTCACTCCACTGGGGGAGTTGGGGTTGGCGCTCCACGAGATGGCAGTTGTGTCACTACCACATTATGAAAACAGGGGTATTTTTGACTTTTTAATAATATTTAATATTATTGTAGTTACAATTTAGTAATTCCGTGATAGGTATATTAATTTAAATAATTATGGGGTGTGTAATTAAATATAGTATCACATGCAGTATTCATTTATTTTTAGCTAGCAGATTGACCTAGAAGCCAGTAGATGAGCACCTGTCGGAGTTATGGAATTTTGAGGTTAATTGTTTTATTTTAGAATTAATTTATTGGAGGTGTAATTAATTACCGTATTTTTATTTAATATTTTTGCGCATTGCCTTTGCTTCGATATCTGGAGCACTACCCTGACTTTTGTCTTCCAACAAATTTCACAACCTTGCCCTAGACGTGCCTGTCTTCCATCCTGATATTTTTGCAACTCATAATTATGCTCTCTGTGCATTATTTCTAACCGCACAAAAATCGTCGCGGACGTTATTTAATAAAATTCCTATTTTTGTATCGTTGTGCGTCCCAATCGAAATTGGAGGAAATCTTGACCTATTTTTCGTGCGGCCTAAATTAGGGCAATATCCTGTCCTGAGTCTACTTCATTATTGGTGTTGATGACCCGACCTGATTTTGGTCCCATGTACTCCTAATTAATTTGAGAACACCAGTCGCATTTAATTAATCTAATTTAACCATAATCTCAGCCTTATGCAAAATTTTCAATTGTCGGGCACTTTTGTGAAAAAGTGCATTAGGGTGTCCACCCCTTTGAGCACACTACGTGAATAAACATATTTCCTTTTTATTGGTATTTTCCATGATTTTTAGGAGGGTGTAATTTAACACCAAGTTCCTTGAGACCCTGGCCCTCTAAAACTTGAACCCATGTAATCCGAGCCATTCATTTTGAATCAAAACAAATCCTGGCCATTGAAATCCTACATGAGAGGCCCAACCCAAGAGGGGTTGACCAGTCAAACTTTTCTAGGGCAAGCACCCCCTACATGTATAAAATATCTTTTCCCTTTTCCTTAAATTTTTATTCTTTATTTTTCTATCCCAACTCTTCTCTCAGCCGACTTCATCATCCCTACCCCTATTCACCATCAGTCTTCCGCCGCCACCCTCAGCCGGCATCCTCGCCGGAGAAGCCGGAGTAGCCATCCCCGACCCCGAAGCTGACTTCCTCCTCCTCGATGAACCCCTCGCCGGAGACCCACTGCCCTCACCGTCCGCGTCCTTCCTCCTCCATCATCGTCCCCATCTTCTCCAACTTCCTTCTGCGGTCCCGCCGGATCACCCGAGCCCGCTGGACGACGAGCAGCGACGCCTCCCTCACTCGACCGATCCCTCTCCGCCAGCTCCCCTCGAGCTCCTGCCCGACCTCCCTGCTCCGATCCAACTCTGGCAGCTACACCTGCACAGCCCGGTTCAGCCGACCTCAACCCGACTCCCCCTCTGCGTACATTCCTCCGGCGGATCCTCGACTTCAAGCGGTGATCGGTCGATCTCAACCAGCTCGAGTGTTCCGAACCACTGACGCGGTGGAGCGCCGAGTTCGAGATCGATATTTTTCCGCTCCAGTATCAGTCGATCTACCATGTCGAGAAGTTCTGACTCGACAGTGTCGTATCGACAATTGTGGACAAATACTTGATCTCGTGAAGAAGTGTCCGTGACCTGTTTGTGTCCGATCGGACACAGTAGGGGAGATCATTCTTCAAATTGTGCCATTAAATCGAAGAGGACGAGTTCGAGTTCAAATTGTTTTGATCAATAAATCTTCAATCAGCATTCCAAGGAGAATTGGATCTGTCATAGGTAAACAGAGCTTGGATACTCTGATCAATTGACTATCGAAAGGAACTAGTCGTGTCCACTTGAGATCGGACACTTGGAACTGAGCCGAACACAAACTTTCGGATCAAGCTATGATTTCTACAAATTCGAGATCGATTCTTCAATCCAGTAAGTATTTCGTTCTTTTTGTATAATTTTCTTGATCACTTTCTTTCGATTTGATCAACTAAAAACTCAGAAGAATCCCTAAAACATTCTTCCTCCGTTTTGTACGCCGTGTGTTCGGGGATTTAACTCAGATGAGACTTAATAACTCAACTTACTTGAAACGGACATGAGGAGCTCGGACACGACATCAGACACTGCAAGTATAATCCACATACTCTGTTCCTGAGTTAAACGATCGAATGTCCTCTGTTCCCGACACACGGGGTTATGTCAAGATCGACATGGCATTCTCGATTTAACACTGCCTTCTTCGAACTGTGTGTGTCTGTGAACCACGAGTTCAGTGGAGTTCATGTCCAGTGTAAGCACCAAGCTTTCATGTCTGGTCGACACTAGTATCTATCTATGTTTGGAAACGATAGCAGGTTGTAGTGAACAGAAGTTTTTCTCTGTAATTTGTTGTATTTCAAATAGAGTAGGTGTAGGTAATGATGGTTTATATGAGTTTGGATAGGTATATGTTCAACGATCAAGTGAGAATAATAGAACATATATTAGTGTTGGCGGTTGAACTTTGAATTTAAGTGTTTATTGAACATAGTGAAGAAGTGAATTGGCAGGGAAATAAAGAACAAAACCGGCCAGTTTACTCAAAAGAGCAGTGGCAGACTCATATTGGGGGGGGGGGTGTTAAAATACTTGTCAAGAGGGCTCTAATCGAGTAGACAAGTCGAATGCTAACTGCAGGTCAGAGCCTAGTGGCTTGGGGAATTAAATAGTTGTTAAAGTTAGTATTTAAGAAGTTATTTAATAAGTTATAAATTAGTTATAAATCAAGAAATGATTAAGACAAGAAATTCTATAAACTTCCAAACAAATTAGGATTTAGTTGGAACATATTTTGAATAAGGATCTAATACTTATATCTTGCCTTCTAGGTGGACTTAGCACCATCTTCACAATTGGATTAAGGACTGTTGGTTTCTCCAGACGATACTCTGGAACAGGACATCAATAATTACCAGCTAAGGACCCAAGGCGAGTACATTCTCTGATTAGTTTCTAATTTATGATATCTCCTATGTTCACTGTATCTAGTGTAGATATCCATGTTCTTGACACATTGGTTACACGGATTGGTATACACGGATCTCGTCATGAGATGTTATTCCTTTTTCATGGTGTAGTTTGTACAAGACTTGTTTCCTTGTTATCTTGTGCATGTACAGACACTGATTCCCGGGGAGACTTGCTACCTTCCTGGGGAATCCCGTGCCATAGCGTACCATGGTTGGATCTACTATACCAGTCGGGGTGGGGAGTATTTTAGTATAGATATGTGATCATACCCAACTTTTTATGCATCATAGCTCACCCCACATCTCACGTCGGGTGCGGCCTGACCCTCTCCATGCTTCATAGCTGTTACGTGTGATTAGCCTGACCTATACATGCATCATAGCTAACCAACGGTTAGCCTGACCTTCGTGAATCATAGCTAATCATATGTAACCAGCCTGATCAAGATCCCAAGCCGATCACATGTTAAAGCTAGTACTCACACACTTAGTCATAGGTTTCTTGCTCATGGACATATTATTTCTTTTCCTGCAGTTACTTACAGTATTTCCAGTATTTTTTTCATTGTACATTTCTCGTACCTATACATGCATCTGGTATATTTTCATCTAGAACTGCTACATAGTTTATGTTATTTGTATAGAACTGCTATTTAGAGATGTACTTTGCTCCTTCCTGACTGGAAAATATTTTCCAGACTGTGACCTTAGTAGACTGGTTTCCGACACACTTGGGGATTGGAAGTTAATGATTGCAGGTATGATTATTTTGTCTTTAGACTTGCCTTGTATTTCTTGCTTGCCTTGATATCTCATCGTGCTTTAGTTTATGTGATTGAGTATTTCTAGCATTATTTTATGATATCCACGTCTCCTTATGGAGTTGGGTATTCACGTGAGTTGATTAGATAGTTACATGACCTAGACAGCGTTCTACCGCCGATGCTGCAGCGTAGGCTGGACGTACCTACGCACTCGTGCCCCTAAACCGGGTGCGGGTCGTGACACATTTTTAGTGGTGGCCCATGCAGGTCAGACTTCGCGAGTTGTGCAATGTCGTAGTAGTGTGGCATCCTTGTTATACTACTGCGTGCCTGCGATAGGATCTAGGACATAGGATACTAGGACAAGAGCGAATACTCAATCACAATTTCTTGAGAGATTCCTGGGACGACCCCTTGAGAATCTTATTATAATTTCCAATTTAAATCTTTTCCTTGTTTCCGACCGCCCTCGCTTGTTGTTACTGAACTTGATTCTTGTTGAGCAGTTATTAAATTAAATTCTTGGTATCATTGTTGAGTTTGATTCTTGTTGATCAGTTGTTAACTTTAATTCCTGGTATCGTTGTTGAGTTGATTTCAAATTGAGATGAATTTTACGGACTAAAATTTATGGTATCGTCTGATGACATATATTGATGAGGACAGTGAGAAAGGTAAAAACGTCTACTTTGGTTATGGAACCTAGAGTTTATCGCAGCCATATTAGCTATCGTGACGGGAACGTAGGAACCTAACTTGGATGTACATACTTTAGTTATGAGATTTAGAGTTTCTCGCAGCCATACCGGTTGGCGTGGCGAGGATTCTAGATGATATGATTATAGGATTGTATACCTTAGTTACGGAACCTGTCGTTTATCGCATCTATGCTTACTGGCGTGGCGAGGATTCTGTGTGTCATGATTTCTGGCAGACGTGTATGATTATCAGGTTGTATCTTAAATTGGTTCTTAAAGTATCATCTCAAGACTTATCTATTTCTGTTATTCCAGGACTTTGTTCCATCGCTTCTTTTCTTTACTAGCAGTAAAGATACCTTCTGTCCTCAATCCAATTCCTTTTGAGCTTCTATTCCTTTAGGGTTCCTTGTTAAGTATGATAATTAGTGACTTGTAATTATGTCTGTGTCTTGAGTATTAGTATTGACTGAGTGTTACTTGCGAGTTTATAAGTGTTTCCTAGTTGGACATGTGATCAGTAGGCCTTGATCTAGAATTAACCCATAGCATAGTACCTTGTAACAATGGTTCTAGGATAAGGTCATTAGAGACTGTGAGTAGAAGGAGAGTATAGAGTATCAGTGATAGTTCGAGGGTTAGTATCAGAGCCAACCTACCCGTCCTGGATAATCATGATTATGCAATTGGATGATCTACGTGAACAATTAAGTATCCAGGAATTGTGTTAAGGATTTATGGAGCATGATGTTCAATTTGATGATTGATATCGGAAGTGTTAAAGGTAAGGAAATATATACGCATAAAGAGTTAATGAGGTGTCATGAGTGGAGAAATATCGGAATTGGTAATGAAAATGGAGAGGCGTATCACAGATCAGTTTAACAGGCTGTAAAAGGTTAAAGGGAAATACCTATACATCAATCGAGATGAAGAACCATATACATGCCCAGGAGAGTAAAGAAACATGAGTATTATAGAAGGTACAGGTAAATATGAGTTCTAATAAGCTTGATGAGATGATTCATTAATGAGGATAGTAATATAATACCAAGAGTGCCAATGATTATATATCAAGGATTATTGAAAATGGTGCTAGTAACAGTAAGCACTCGGTGTGATGATAATTAGAGGATATACCAGTTGACATAAATTGAAATCATGGAAGAAAATATGTGTGATGATAACTTAAATCATTGGAGGTAATAGTGCAAGTGATTCGGGCAGTACAATCTTAGTACACAGTTATAGACCCTAGATGTTTTAAGTGCACCTTGAGTATCAGAGACCGTGAGCACTGATATGTATATTTGTGGATTTATAAATTAAAGGGGAGAAATAAAATTTTATTTTGAGAATTATTGAGGAGTTGAGATTGTGTCATTAAAATTTTTGAGGATTTCAATATTGATTCAATAAACATGGTCAAGACTACAAATATTTAGAAGTGATTAAAATTTTATTTCGATGTTGAGTATCTGACTTTGAGGAGGTAAAAGCAATTTATTTTAAGTTGGTCGAGAAGTTAAGCCTTGATGATTATTTTAAGGATAAATTTTATGAGAAATATGAATATATTAGTGTATGATAGATGATATACATGTGTAAGGATCTGTTGACTTGAGCATGATCGAGATAGCACCGCAGACTGACTTGGGTGTCCATCTAAAATTGTATTGGAAAGAGCAGTACTTAGTATGGTATTACATTTGGTGTGCACTGGAGTGATGAGAACAAATAGTATGGACAATTGTAGTAGGAGCGAGAACTAGCAGTGGGTGTACTAAAGTAGAACAGGGGTACCTAAAGAGATAGAGGTATCAAACTTTACATGCACCAATTGACCTATAATCGTGTTAGAGGTTCTTGGTATCAGATTTTGGTATTAATAGATAGGTGTGTGCAATATGGATATATTCATGGATCTTGTGGATTAATGATTTGTTGATATGAGTACCAGTGTACAGGAATAGGAATTAGATAGTGCATGTGTTAGAGTTAAGTGTATGCTAGAGATAGGAGATACCGCAAGAAATATGTTAGCGGGTTCCTTCTTTTCTCATGTTGTTTTCGTCTTCTGATTGATTGATTCCCTAGTACCGTGGTTTGTATTCGTGATTTACTTGTTAGAATATAGCTAATAGTACACCCTGACAGAGACTGCAGTACCATTACAAAAGACACATGACCTATATATTTTCTTAGATTGCATGGCTGTAGGTAGAATCTTCTTAAACCATGATCATTGGGGTTTGGACCATAGCAAGGATCTATGACAAGGTTATGACTTGACAAAATGGGACAAGATGATTAGAAATTCAAGGATAAGCATTCATGAGTTGATATAACCGAATTGCTGGATCATTGGTTTTACAAGGATCGAGGTATGATTGAAATTTGAGGATAAATGCTAATTTAAATAAAGGATTAAAAATTTATCATGGTAGAATTGATGATTGTTAATTTCCGGAAGGTTGATTGTGATATAATTTATCATTAAAATTTGAGGAAAATTTGGAAAATTATTATTATATATATTTGATTGCAATATAGAAATTTAAAATTTTTATATTGCGGACGTTACATTTGAAAGATCCATAAGTGTCGCATTATTAAGTATTTTGAGGAAAAAGAAAACTGAAGAATTAGATCATTGATGGATTATTGTTTGGATTCAGACTTTTGGGACGAGATTCAATACATTGATTGAAATTAAAGTTGAGGAACAGATATCAAATTCCGAGTATAAATATTTTAAATTTAAATTTGGGGGAATTGTGAGGAAATGGAAACTGATTTTTGAGGATATTTCAGGAATATAGTAATTTCAAAATTTTTGAAAATTGCGAAACAACAAGGTGGATTATTTCAGGATTATGTGGGTTGTTGAATTTCACTAATTATGGAAAATAATAATGTGTATGAGTAAGCACTACTAGGAGGACTTTAAATTTCGAGGACGAAATTTTTTTAAGGTGGGTAGACTTGTCACTACGACATTATGAAAACAGGGGTATTTTCGACTTTTTAATAATATTTAATATTATTGTAGTTACAATTTAGTAATTCCGTGATAGGTATATTAATTTAAATAATTATGGGGTGTGTAATTAAATATAGTATCAGATGCAGTGTTCATTTATTTTTAGCTAGCAGATTGACCTAGAAGCCAGTAGATGAGCACCTGTCGGAGTTATGGAATTTTGAGGTTAATTATTTTATTTTAGAATTAATTTATTGGAGGTGTAATTAATTACCGTATTTTTATTTAATATTTTTGCGCATTGCCTTTGCTTCGATATCTGGAGCACTACCCTGACTTTTGTCTTCCAACAAATTTCACAACCTTGCCCTAGACGTGCCTGTCTTCCATCCTGATATTTTTGCAACTCATAATTATGCTCTCTGTGCATTATTTCTAACCGCATAAAAATTGTCGCGGACGTTATTTAATAAAATTCTTATTTTTGTATCGTTGTGCGTCCCAATCAAAATTGGAGGAAATCTTGACCTATTTTTCGTGTGGCCCAAATTAGGGCAATATCCTGTCCTAAGTCTACTTCATTATTGGTGTTGATGACCCGACCTGATTTTGGTCCCATGTACTCCTAATTAATTTGAGAACACCAGTCGCATTTAATTAATCTAATTTAACCATAATCTCAGCCTTATGCAAAATTTTCAATTGTCGGGCACTTTTGTGAAAAAGTGCATTAGGGTGTCCACCCCTTTGAGCACACTACGTGAATAAACATATTTCCTTTTTATTGGTATTTTCCATGATTTTTAGGAGGGTGTAATTTAACACCAAGTTCCTTAAGACCCTGGCCCTCCAAAACTTGAACCCATGTAATCCGAGCCATTCATTTTGAATCAAAACAAATCCTGGCCATTGAAATCCTACATGAGAGGCCCAACCCCAAGAGGGGTTGACCAGTCAAACTTTTCTAGGGCAAGCACCCCCTACATGTATAAAATATCTTTTCCCTTTTCCTTAAATTTTTATTCTTTATTTTTCTATCCCAACTCTTCTCTCAGCCGACTTCATCATCCCTACCCCTATTCACCATCAGTCTTCCGCCGCCACCCTCAGCCGGCATCCTCGTCGGAGAAGCCGGAGTAGCCATCCCCGACCCCGAAGCTGACTTCCTCCTCCTCGACGAACCCCTCGCCGGAGACCCACTGCCCTCACCGTCCGCGTCCTTCCTCCTCCATCATCGTCCCCATCTTCTCCAACTTCCTTCTGCGGTCCCGCCGGATCACCCGAGCCCGCTGGACGACGAGCAGCGACGCCTCCCTCACTCTACCGATCCCTCTCCGCCAGATCCCCTCGAGCTCCTGCCCGACCTCCCTGCTCCGATCCAACTCCGACAGCTACACCTGCACAGCCCGGTTCAGCCGACCTCAACCCGACTCCCCCTCTGCGTATATTCCTCCGGCGGATCCTCGACTTCGAGCGACGATCGGTCGATCTCAACCAGCTCGAGTGTTCCGAACCACTGACGCGGTGGAGCGCCGAGTTCGAGATCGATATTTTTTTGCTCCAGTATCAGTCGATCTACCGTGTCGAGAAGTTCTGACTCGACAGTGTCGTATCGACAATTGTGGACAAATACTTGATCTCGTGAAGAAGTGTCCGTGACCTGTTTGTGTCCGATCGGACACAGTAGGGGAGATCATTCTTCAAATTATGCCATTAAAATCGAAGAGGACGAGTTCGAGTTCAAATTGTTCTGATCAATAAATCTTCAATCAGCATTCCAAGGAGAATTGGATCTGTCATAGGTAAACAGAGCTTGGATACTCTGATCAATTGACTATCGAAAGGAACTAGTCGTGTCCACTTGAGATCGGACACTTGGAACTGAGCCGAACACAAACTTTCGGATCAAGCTACGATTTCTACAAATTCGAGATCGATTCTTCAATCCAGGAAGTATTTCGTTCTTTTTGTATAATTTTCTTGATCACTTTCTTTCGATTTGATCAACTAGAAACTCAGAAGAATCCCTAAAACATTCTTCCTCCGTTTTGTACGCCGTGTGTTCGGGGATTTAACTCAGAGGAGACTTAATAACTCAACTTACTTGAAACGGACATGAGGAGCTCGGACACGACATCAGACACTGCAAGTATAATCCACATACTCTGTTCCTGAGTTAAACGATCGAATGTCCTCTGTTCCCGACACACGAGGTTATGTCAAGATCGACATGGCATTCTCAATTTAACATTGCCTTCTTCGAACTGTGTGTGTCTGTGAACCACGAGTTCAGTGGAGTTCATGTCCAGTGCAAGCACCAAGCTTTCATGTCTGGTCGACACTAGTATCTATCTATGTTTGGAAACGATAGCAGGTTATAGTGAACAGAAGTTTTTCTCTGTAATTTGTTGTATTTCAAATAGAGTAGGTGTAGGTAATGATGGTTTATATGAGTTTGGATAGGTATATGTTCAACGATCAAGTGAGAATAATAGAACATACATTAGTGTTGGCGGTTGAACTTTGAATTTAAGTGTTTATTGAACATAGTGAAGAAGTGAATTGGCAAGGAAATAAAGAACAAAACCGGCCAGTTTACTCAAAAGAGCAATGGCAGACTCATATTGGGGGGGGGTGTTAAAACACTTGTCAAGAGGGCTCTAATCGAGTAGACAAGTCGAATGCTAACTGCAGGTCAGAGCCTAGTGGCTTGGAGAATTAAATAGTTATTAAAGTTAGTATTTAAGAAGTTATTTAATAAGTTATAAATTAGTTATAAATCAAGAAATGATTAAGACAAGAAATTCTATAAACTTCCAAACAAATTAGGATTTAGTTGGAACATATTTTGAATAAGGATCTAATACTTATATCTTGCCTTCTAGGTGGACTTAGCACCATCTTCACAATTGGATTAAGGACTGTTGGTTTCTCCAGACGATACTCTGGAACAGGACATCAATAATTACCAGCTAAGGACCCAAGGCGAGTACATTCTCTGATTAGTTTCTAATTTATGATATCTCCTATGTTCACTGTATCTAGTGTAGATACCCATGTTCTTGACACATTGGTTACACGGATTGGTATACACGGATCTCGTCATGAGATGTTATTCCTTTTTTATGGTGTAGTTTGTACAAGACTTGTTTCCTTGTTATCTTGTGCATGTACAGACACTGATTCCCGGGGAGACTTGCTACCTTCCTGGGGAATCCCGTGCCATAGCGTACCATGATTGGATCTACTATACCAGTCGAGGTGGAGAGTATTTTAGTATAGATATGTGATCATACCCAACTTTTTATGCATCATAGCTCACCCCACATCTCACGTCGGGTGCGGCCTGACCCTCTCCATGCTTCATAGCTGTTACGTGTGATTAGCCTGACCTATACATGCATCATAGCTAACCAACGGTTAGCCTGACCTTCGTGAATCATAGCTAATCACATGTAACCAGCCTGATCAAGATCCCAAGCCGATCACATGTTAAAGCTAGTACTCACACACTTAGTCATAGGTTTCTTGCTCATAGATATATTGTTTCTTTTCCTCCAGTTACTTACAGTATTTTCAGTATTTCTTTCATTGTACATTTCTCGTACCTATACATGCATCTGGTATATTTTCATCTAGAACTGCTACATAGTTTATGTCATTTATATAGAACTGCTATTTAGAGATGTACTTTGCTCCTTCCTGACTGGAAAATATTTTTCCAGACTGTGACCTTAGTAGACTGGTTTCCGACACACTTGGGGATTGGAAGTTAATGATTGCAGGTATGATTATTTTGTCGTTAGACTTGCCTTGTATTTCTTGCTTGCCTTGATATCTCATCGTGCTTTAGTTTATGTGATTGAGTATTTCTAGCATTATTTTATGATATCCACGTCTCCTTATGGAGTTGGGTATTCACGTGAGTTGATTAGATAGTTACATGACCTAGACAGCGTTCTACCGCCGATGCTGCGGCGTAGGCTGGACGTACCCACGCACTCGTGCCCCTAAACCGGGTGCGGGTCGTGACAAGTTGTCTCGAGACTGCCGATGGGGGATACTCCATACGAAGAGTATGTTCCCACCAACCGGGAGTTGGGGGATTTGGACCCTCGGGTGGCGGAAGTATATCAGGAGCTGATGTGTCAATACTTCGCGTGCACCGCCTTTTATAACGAGCCTTCTGATTTGGCTCACACCACCAAGTGGATGTCCTACCTCTTCTTCCACCGAGCCGGGGCCGCCAGGTCAGAGAAAGCCTCGGGTGGCAAGAATGAGCCCGTGAACTGTTTGGGCGTGCTTAGTGCCCAGGTTGTGGAGACTCTTATGGAGGAGGCTGAAGCTCCGGACCAGATTCTTGTCGAGGGGGTAGGAAAGTACCCGGAAGGCACCAAGGCCTGTAGTTACTTGAGGCGTTATCGCAGGTCTTTGTCTAAGGAAGCCCAGTTGGCTGGTTTTCTCTCCATATGGTTGCGCCGAGTAGTGGTGCCAGGTACCGCGTCCGCGGACCGCATTCATCGAAATATCCTGTGGCCGGCAGTGCGCCTGGTGTTTGGGGCAAGACTGGGCTTGCTTCCTGCCATGGTGTGCCGTATACAGGCTGGCTTGAGAGCCATAACTGACGGGTTGCTCATCGACGAAGCTCGACGTGAGAGTTTTCCCAGGGTGGAGTTACCATACCTATACTTGTTAGAATGGTTGGTTCTCCACAATCCCCGGGTGATGTCTCCTGGGTCCGGTAGCAGCTCGGAGGGTATATTCTTGCTGAATTACAAGGATTCCTCCTAGAATGTGAGCACAGTTTTAGACTGCCGGCTGGTGTTGAACCTTGGCCACGGTTGGAAGCTCCTCTGTACTGCTCCCCCCGTGCATCGCAATCAATCAGGGGTGCGGCTTGAGGATTCAGGTGGAGAGAAGACCGACCTTTCCCCGAAAGCTTTTAACTGGTTGGTCTGTATTAGACCCTACCATCTGCTGTACAGGAGCGAAGATCACTGCTTCTTCGAGCCCTACTTGCCTAGTCGGTTTGCCAGGCAGTTTGGGTACGATCAGCTGCATGTGGGCAATGCCGTTACCAGCTTTAGGTCCAGGGACGGACTCATTGATGGAGCTAGAGGGTGGCAATATTTCCTCATGGGTTGTACGAGGGCAACCTTCATTGTGCCGGTCGTTACAACCTCCACGGAGCTTCGTATTCTCCATTCTTACGCCCAGTTTTACGTGGTGATTAACACCTTCTATCGTGATTTTGACGTGCGTGGAAGCTTCCGGGTGCCTTCTCCCAAGCCTAGGGAAGAGTTGACGTCCCTTCGGCTTCTTCGGACGAAGGTGAGGAGTCTGGTACTCCGGACGAGCCTCTGGTATCGGTGCCGAGGTGCGAAGTGCCTCTGCCTGCGGGGGCTTTGGTAGTCCCTTCTGGGAAGCGACGGGCTTCTGCTCTGAAGGAAGTTTCTCTTCGCAAGAGGAGGAAGGAGACGGTTGCTCGTCCTCTCCGCATTCCTGGCATTGCGGCTCCTGGGAGTGAGCCTGCCTCTCCCTACTTCGGGGATGACTCCTTGGCTGGAGGTTCCTCGTCTTCTAGAGAGGGGCCTCCTACAGTTCCGGTCGTCGATGCCGGAGAATCCTCGTTAGAGGTGGCTGTGGCGGCTACTGCTCCAGGTAGCGGAGCGAGATTGCCTGTGTGGCCGAGGCAGATGGGAGAATCTTTCCCGAGGCCAGCAGTGGGCATGACTCCTGCCGCGTTAGTGAGCGCGCCTGGCGAGATTCTGGCCGATGAACTTCGACCACGTCTTGGTGGAGGCCTGACAGAACTCTCGGCGATGTTGGTCGGCCCACCTCCTTCTCCAGGCATGACGATTCGCATTGCATCATTAAGGCGTGGTTTAGCTATATCGACTGCAGATGCGTCGTATATGCCGTTGGCTCCGGGTAAAATATCGTTTTTATGTCTCCTTTGAGAAAGATTGTCATCATACTGATATTGACTTTCTTTTTTTCTTCTCAGGGGATAGCGCCCACGGGGAGTATAGCGTTGAAGCGCATTCTGGTTCCGCTCGGGCTTCTGACGAGGAGGCGTTCGTCTTTGATGAGAAAGTGGCTTCGGGGGCCAGTACGCCTGGAGTAGCTTCATCACCTCGAGAGGAGGATGAACACGTCGTCGTGACCTTGCCTCTTGTGAGTGTGGTGACGACTTCGACCGCCGTTACCGCACCTTCTTCGATTGCGCCATGTGTCGATGCGATGGCTGTGGCCACCTCGTCTGCAATCATCCCTAGAGAGGGACTTGCTGACATTGCGGGTGCTCCCGGCGTTCAGTCGGATCTAGTTGCGTTGATCGAGCAACATAGCAGCCTTTTCTACACCGGTTTGAGAACGATGGTGTCAATGGTGTTAGCGAAGAGTCTGGATTTTGAGCGCCTGAGGAAGACTTCTCTTGCTTCGATCGGGGTCATCAAGGAGCTCGGCGATCCTGGGGTAGCTGACGCCCTGGAGGCGGTGGTTAATGGGTTAGAGCAACCTATTAACGAATATTTGCAGCTGACTCGGGGTCTCGATGCTGATGTTCAGGCTCGGTTCGACCTCATGACTGTGCGGCTTGCTACGAAGGTGGAAAGCCTAGACAACTCTATCCAGAAGCATAAGCTGGAGGTGGATAAGAGAAAAGTTGTCGTGGAAGAGGCTCTTGCCGTTGAGACGCGGTATCGCTCTGAGCATGAAGGGAATGCAGCGAGGGTCTCCAAGCTGAAGAAAAAACTCGCTCGGGCAGAGGAGTGGGCTTCTCAGTCGCTGGCAGGTCTAGACGTAGCGTCCGATCGACTGAGCACAGCGCGACGGGAGCTGGACCGTGCAGAAGCTGCTCGCGCGGGCTGTCTTCGGGCAAAGGCTGATCTGACCCTCACGGATACTCCCGAGGCACGGCTGGAGCAGGCTCGTGCCGACGCCTTGGTTCTTAGGAATGAGAGGATAGCTGCGCTGGAGCGGCAGATTCACAATCTGACTCACCCGCCATCATGATGTATCCTTTTCCCTTTTTGCTTGCCCAGATGTAATTCTGCCTCCCTCTCAGGAATAAATAAAGGCGACTCTTTTCTGACTTTTGTGGACCCATCATTTCGGAATGTAAATGACCGGTTTTGGTGAGAGTGTTATCAGAGGTAGTATGGACATGATAGACTCCCGATAAACTTCTTAGCAGGACACATCTATTCAGAGGTCATACGGACATGATAGAGCGTAACCCTACTAATTGCGTTTTGGAAGTAGTTTTGTCAAAATCGAGGGCCTTGCTATATCCCACCCGAGCAGGGGGGATTAAGCATAGTACCTTTTCAGGAATTTGCCATTGATAGGAGCCATTAACAGGTCTCCATTAGGCTGGGCTATCCTGTAGGCGCCGTTTGAGAACGTTGTCTCGATCACATAAGGGCCTTCCCACTTGGGTTGGAATTTGCCTTTACTTCTGTGGATAAGAATCATCGGTCTTCTTACGGCTAGAACTAGCTCGCCGACTTTGAACACTCTTTCCTTCACTTTATGATTAAAAGTCTTGGAAATGCGTGCTTGGTAAAGTGCGATGCGCTGTTGAGCTTGTAGGCGTTTCTCGTCTAATCCTTCAAGCTCTTGGAGCCTTAACAGGTTATTCTTTTCTCGAGTCAACTCACTAGTCACTGCTATCCTGAGCGACGGGATCTGGATTTCGATGGGAAGAACTGCCTTGCTCCCGTAGACCAGTAAAAAGGGGGTACAACCTGTAGGTGTCCGTACCGTTGTGCGGTATACCCAGAGACATTCGCCCAGCTTCTCGTTCCAGTCTCTTTTGTTTGAAGAAACGAACTTCTTCAGGAGTTTGATAATGGTTTTGTTGAAAGCTTCCGCCAAACCATTAGCAGCTGGATAATATGCCGTAGTGGCAATATTATGTATTCGACTTTTATCACAAAATTGATGAAATGCTTGGCTGATGAACTGAGGCCCATTGTCATGGATTATCCTTCGAGGAATTCTAAAGCGATAAATGATATGGTGCTTGATGAAGCTGATCATGTCAGACGCTTTTACCTCAGCCAGAGGGATCGCCTCTGCCCATTTAGAGAAGTAATCCGTGATGGCCAGTATGAACCGGTGGCCTCTGGAGGAAGACGGGTGAATGGGACCGACGATATCCATACCCCAAGTTTTGAAGGGCCAGGATGCGACCGTAGGATGTAGATATTCGGACGGTTGGTGTATGAAGTCTACATGAACCTGACAGGCTCTATATTGTCTTGCATAGCTGATCGCGTCTGTGATCATAGTGGGCCAGTAGTAGCCCATTCTCCTGATACGATCCTGTAGCTTAGGACCGGGCTGATGCGCTCCGCATACGCCATCGTGAGCTTCTCGGATAATCTGTTATGCTTTGTCGTCTGAGAGACATCTTAATAGCAGTCCGTCGTAGGTTCGACGATATAGGCAGTGTGAAGATGCATCAAAATAGAAGCGTAATGATCGTCTCTTGACGGATATTGCTTCTTTGGGGTCCTCTGGCAAGATTCCGTATGCGACAAAATCTATGAAGGGACTTCTCCAGTCCCTCCCGGGGGGATCTGTGTTCACAGCGTGGCTGCGTTCTATGTGAAGGTTGTTCTTCACGCAAAATAAATCTCTGTTAAGAAGGATCACCAAATCTTGTCTTCTTATAGGGGTAGCTAAGTCCGCAGCTAGACTGGCCAGGGCATCAGCTTCCAGATTCTGAGATCGAGGTACATGCTCTAGGAAGAACCCTTTGAACGTCATGGCTATCTCGATTGTCGCTCGATGATAGGGGATGAGGCCTGGATTCCGGACTTCGTATATCCCTCTGACTTGATTGACAATAAGCAGAGAATCGCCAAAAGCTTCCAGGGATTCGACCCCTAGCTCTTCAGCGACTTGGAGCCCGATCAACAGGGCGTTGTATTCTGCCACATTGTTGGAGCATAGTTCATTAAGAGAGTATGCCCGGTAGATGACGAGTTTATCAGGAGTGACCAGGACGATTCCTACCCCTGAAACCATATTTCCCTGGGGGCCAGTCCTGGAGGCGCCGTCAAAGAACAGTTGCCATGTGTCACTTTTCATTGCGGAATTATATTCTGCAACTTCGTCGGGAATGTCTTCGTATAACTTGGAGGCCTCCGGGATCGGATGAGCAGCCAGAAAGTCGGCCAGCGCTTGGCCTTTGATGGACTTCTGCGGGATGTACACCATGTCATATGGTGTTAACAGCATCGCCCAGGTTGCGAGTCGGGAATTAAGAATACTCGGCTTGCTCATCAGTACTCAAAGAGGGTTAATCCTGGAGATGATATGAATAGTCTGGCCGATGACGTAGTGCCGCGTCTTTTGGATAGCGAACATCAGAGCCAGACATTCTTTCTCCACTAGGTTGTACCGGTGTTCGGCTCCGACCATCATCCTGCTGAGGTAGTAGATAGCCTGCTCATGCCCCTCGTCATTCTTTTACGCTAGAAGAGCTCCTAGCGAATGATCCATTGCTCGGACGTACAGCAAGAACGGTTTCCCCATGATGGGAGGCACCAGAACTGGCGGACTGGTGAGGTAGCGTTTGATCTCCCCGAATGCTTGCTGACAGGTTTCGTCCCATACGAAGGATACACCTTTCTTCATGAGGTACGAAAAAGGCTGGCATCTTCCTGAGAGGTTGGATATGAACCTCCGAATATAAGCCAGACGGCCTTGAAATCCCCGGAGTTCCCTCAGATTACGGGGCGGTCGCATTTCTACGATGGCCTGGACTTTGTCAGGGTCCACCTGGATGCCTTTGGCGGTGATAACAAATTCCAGGAATTTGCCACTAGATACGCCCAGGAAGGACTTCGTAGGGTTCATCTTGAGTTGATGTCGGTACATTAACTCGAATACCGTCCTTAGGTCCTGAATGTGATCATCCTTGAGGCGGCTCTTGACGGCTATGTCGTCTACGTAACACTCTACTGTTTTGCGTAAATATTCATGGAATATGCCGCTCATAGCCCGTTGGTACGTAGCCCCGGCGTTCTTCAATCCGAAGGGCATGACCGTATAGCAATACACTCCCAACGGGGTGCGGAAGGCAGTGTGCTTTTTGTCTTCAGGATGCATCTTGATCTGATTGTATCCTGAAAACCCATCCATGAAAGACATGCGTTCAAAACCGCAGGTGTTGTCGATCATGATGTCCGTGATGGGAAAAGGAAATTTATCCTTGGGGCAGGCCGCATTCAAATCTCAGTAATTGATGCAGATACGTACCTTCCTATTTTTCTTCATGACTGGGACAACGTTGGCGACCCAGTTGGGATGTTGTTCTTCCCGGATGAACCCACACGCTATCAGCTTTTTGACTTGAGCTTCAATGGCGTCCATCATGTCCGGTCGGAACCGGCGTTGGTGCTGCTTCACAGGCTTTGAGTCAGCCAATATGTTGAGTTTGTGAGTAGCCACCTTCGGGTCTAGGCCCGGCATGTCTCCATAATTCCATGCAAAGACGTCGACGTATTCCTTTATCAGCTGTATGATTTCTTCCCTTTCGGCTGGTGGAAGATTATCATTGATAAATATCGGCTTTGGCGAAAGCTCACCCCCAACATCGATTTGGATAACTTCGTCTTTGGTTGAAGGTTCCCTTTGTTCGAAGCAGAATTCCCACTGTGTATCCATTTATTGAGCCCAAGAGTCATTCTCAAACGGCTCAGAATCTTGTTCCTCTGCTTCTGAGGGATCTGTCATCACCATATTTGCTGATAGTGCTTGTTCGAGAGCATCAGGTGAGTCGGGGGGTGACGAGCCGTCCCAGGAGGAGGAAAAGATATCCTTATCCGACGTGGAAGCTGTAAGGGAGGTGGCATACCCTAACCCGAAACGAGTTGTTGGTAGCGGGGGTCACCGCGTGGCGGCGTTCTTCTGCCTCTTCCGTAGTTGAGGCCCGGCTTTCGCTTCAAGTCGTAGCCCATGTTTTGTATGATCTTCAGCGCTTGAGGGCTGTATCGGTGAACCCGCATCTTCCCAGTATCGTCATCGAAAGGATCTTCCTGGATGGCTGGCTGATTGCGCATACGGCCGAATACTATTGGATGCTGACTGCTGCAGGTAGGCGGGATTATGAAGATAGAATCTTCATGCGGTCCATACGTTTTGATGACTTTGGATGATGACGCTGCTTCCCAGATATGCGGATGGTAGGAGTCCATAGCTTCCAAGAACTTTCGTGCTATGGGTTCTACCTCGTCACTGGGAGTGGGTTCCTGATTTGGAATCTGAGTATTAATGTACTGGAAAAGAGGATGTTTATTGCCATCTGGAACTCTGTTCCTGGTCGTGTTTACATCGGTCGGCTGCTTGTCACGCCGAAGGTTGATGACCAAAGGTGGAGGCTTCTGGTTCAGAGTAACCGCTGGAGAATTGCTTCTTTTCCCCGAGCTGGATCTGTTCAGGTGAATAGTCATGGGCTCTATGGCTTTTGGACGAGTGGTTCGTCCTTTCACTCTGATCGACAGCGGTAGTGCGACAGAGGGTTCTCCTGGCTCCCGGTGGGATTCCTTCTCTGTCTTGCCCGCCACTTCTTCCGTGTGGTCCTGCGAGTACAACACGGCGTCGAAATAGTAGGACTCTACTCCTTTAAATGGGTTTAGGTCGGCCACCTCCGTTTGTACCATCCCTTGGGGGTCTATATATTTAAGACATTGATGTAGAGTTGAAGGAATGATGTTGTGATCGTGGATCCACGGTCTTCCTAGCAAGATATTGAAGGATACCTCTGAATCGATCACGTAACATGTGGCCACCGATCTGAGGTTGCCAATCTGGATCCTCAGGCGAACCTTCCCTAACGGCTTACTTCTTTCGGCGTTGAATCCCACGATTGTAGTGGAGGTGTAAGCCAGTTCGCTGGTAGGAATCCTCAAAGGTCTGAGCAGACTGTGCGGGATGATGCTGATCGATGATCCCGAATCTATGTGAATCCAATCAACCTCCATGGAACCGATATACCCGGTGTAATAGAGGGGTCTGTCATGCCTGTTATGTTTTAACAGCATGTCGTTTTGGGTGAAGGTGATATTTGGGACCACCTCCATCACACTGTGGCATTGAGGGCACGCTACTGGTTCTTCGTCGGTAGATTTGAGCTGGGTCAAGCATGCCTCCGCCGGCATCAGTGCTTCACTCAGGGCTAGACGAGTATCTTGGGAGAGCCTGAGTAGCTCGAAGATGGAGAGCCTGGCCGGCGTATTAGCCAGTTGGGCTAGGATGTCGAAGTTATACGGCTTCTCAAAACCTTTGTTCGGAATATTTTTCACAGGTTTATCGAAGCGCACTTCTCTTTGTTTTTCTTTGTCCGCCGGTATCGGTTTTGAAGGGTTGGCTTCTGGTATGACGGGGCTTGGCCCTGCAGGTTTGGCAGTTGAAACGTCTGTCGGTATATCCTCCTGACTCGCTCCGTAGTCGTTGAGGTAGGCTCTCCCTGACCGGGTTGCAGCAAGTACCTCGTCTTCGTCTGATGGCGAAGAATTTGTGACTATATGGCATGGTTTGCACTTTAGGCTCCTCCTGGACGTAGCTTTAGTCTCTTCCTCGAGCTCTGACACCAAATCTGGATGAACCCACATAATCTCGCCCTGACGGGTGGTCAGGGGTACCAGGTTATGATTTTGATCCCTAGCCGGAGGGAGATTGACGATGTCCATTGTGGCTCGAGAAATGGGCGTGATACCGTCCATGACATCTTGGGGAGGCAGATCGCCGAACCGCAGAGAGATCATGTTGGCTGTGACCGTTTTCTCGGCGTCGTGCAGGGTGATGGCCTTAGCATCGATCAACCCCTGGATCTTCCTCTTCAGTACGTAACACATCTTTGTTGGGTGGTGTACGTATCTGTGGAAGATGCAGTATTTGGGGTCGTCGGTACCGTCGACCTCTTGGGGCTGCCTTAGCTCCGGCAAGGTGATCTTGCCACTTTTGACGAGACACTCAAATATACTAGGGATATCGTCGTCGTCGAAAGAGTAGACCTCGACGGGCCTGGAAGTCCCGGGCTTTGTCTGCGTGGTCGCCGCCGTCTTTTGTCTGGACATATTGACTGTCAGAGCTTCTTTTCCCTTGGAGCTGCGAGGATGGTCGCCGCTGGGAGATGGCCTTTTGCCTCTGTCGGAGGCGGAGATCATGATGCCGTTGTCGCGCGCCTTGCGACTGTTGTCTTCGGCGGCCACTGTCGAGACGATGAACGAGGGCCACTCATGGAACTGATATGGTCCTGTGAACACCGAGACTATAGGAAGGAGGTTCTTCCTGCAAATGTCTACTAACGCCGAGTCTAAAACTCCTGGAGGCATTTGTAAGGTGGCCTGACGAAAACGTTCGACGAAGGTGCGAACATCCTCCTTTTCCCTTTGCTTGACTTCAATGAGGGAGGACATAGACATGTCCATTCCACCCTCGTAGAATCGTGTGAAGAATAGCACTTTAAAGTCTTCGAAGGAAGTAATGCAGTTGTCCGCCAAGCTACGGTACCACTGATAGGCTACTCCTGAGAGGCAGCCCTTGAACACCCGAGTGAGGAGGGCGTCGTTCCCTTGTAGCAACACCGTCATCATACTGAAATAGTTCATGTATTGACTTGGTGATGTTTTTTCTTCGAATAGAGCCATGGTCTGAGGTTTGTACTTCGGAGGAAAAGGGACTTCTTCCCAGATAGCCGAGTAAGGCTGGTTGATTCCCAGTTTCTTGAGCTGATCTTTGTGCCTCAATGCGTCAAACTGGGCTTTCAACTCCCGCACTGCCTGCATCGGATTCTCAGTTGGAAGCGGAGGGACTGCTGACTCTTGATCTAGAGCAGGTTCTTGGCTTGGGTCGGATGGTGGTAAGTCCACCCCCATACGTATTTGAGTTGGCGGGACCGACGCTTGAGCCATGGCAGTCGCGTGCTGAGTTAGCATCATCTGGTGCATGTTCTCCATTACGGATTATATTTGCTTCAAAGATGTCTCTAGCACAGTGATGCGTTGTTCCACGTTTCCTGAAGCCTCCTCGCGTTCGTCTTCAATTGCGTAAGCTCCCACTTCCCTGGGCGTCATCGAAGGATTAGTATAGGTCGCCGCAGAAGTTGACTCTATACTCTCAGCATCTGTTTTGGGAGATTGGCGACCCCCAGCGTCGAAATCAGATGAGTACGGAGCTGGTTGCTGTGACCTTGCCTGGGTATTTTGGAACACCCCAGCTTCAGTGCTCCAGAGGAGGTCTTCGAATCTTCTTCGGCTCGGAGGCCCAGAGGGATGACGTCTCGAGCTCGACCTTCTTCTGGGTATGCGTGAAGCCATGTTCACGGACGCATACGCGTGCTCTTCTTCCGGAAAAGACTGAGAGTAACTCAATCGGTCGAAGACCGACTGTTTTGCTTTAAAACAGCAGCAGTCAATCACAATCTTATGACTATTACAACATTGCTCTCTAGGGGGCGTAATAGACATGTTGGAAGATCCCCTCTCCTTACGCTTCTGGACTAGGCATTCGCGTAGGTCAGGAGTAGCAACCGGAGCTTGCTTTACGCCGCGGGACTTCGCCTGGAGTAATTTGGAGATTCGTTCAGACTGGCGTAAAGCTGAAGAGGTCCTCAGTCGGCCATCGGCTTCTCGCGTAATCCGGAGGGTAGGCAGATTGTTCTCTTACTGGCGTAAAGGCCGAGAGGTTAAATATTCGCCTGCTTGCTTCCCCTCGCGGAGATCACCGCGCTCATCTATTTTTCCGTAGAAGTCAGATGTTGTTTCGCGCGTGGAGCGTGATCTGTTCTTCCGATTTGGCGTTAAGGCACCATCGAAAGTTTTGTCTGTACCACGCATAGCGGGAGACTGATTCTTACGCGTAGAGCGCAGTGGATACTTCTGGGTTAGCGCAGAGGCCTTGCCCGAAGTTTTGTTTGTACCGCGCGTAGCGGGAGACTGGTTCCTACGTGTAGAGTGCAGTGGATACTTCTGGGTTAGCGCAGAGGCCTTGCCCGAAGTTTTGTCTGTACCGCACGTAGCGGGAGACTGAATTTTACGTGCAAGGCACGGAGGGAGCGATGCTACCACCGTATTGGTCAGAGAGATCGGAGAGATCGGAGAGTCCACAGGAATGGTTGAGGATGCCTTGGGCATCCACACTTTGCGCAGCTTCCTGTTGTCTTGGACGGAGAGAGAGTGAGAGCTACCCCCGGTGCGAAGTATGTCTTCGTAAGCAGACTGGTCGAAATGAACGACCAGCGTCTTCTTCACGGTTCCTATAGTTACCGCATCGCGTTGAGCAATTACTTCCTCGTCAGAAGAGAAAGACGTCCCCAGCAGAGTCGCCATCTTGTTTGTGGTATTAAACGAAAGAATGAAAGTGTATTTCAATGACGGGGTTTGTGCGAAACCCGTGCCCTTTGGTTTACAAATAAACTTGTACAATATAATCCTATACGAGGATGTGGGAGTATAATTTATTTAATCTGGGTATAAATTGCTATAGGTGTCTGATCTGCGGTCGATCATTTTAGCCCTTGGACCACGCGATGTTGAAGAAGTACCGTGGAAGACAGGTAGCAGCTTCGAAGGTTGCAGGAGAGGGTGGATGCACGATGCCGAAGTCGTCGATCCCCGCTCTTTGCCTGAGCTCCGGGCTCTCTCTCTCTCTCTCTCTCTCTCTCCTCCTTGTTCGATCTTCTCCGACTGTCGACCTTGGATCTGGTATTGGTACTCTTGACCAAATTTTCCGACCTGGGATCTGATATCGGTTTCTTGACCAATTTTCTTTGACCTTGTTCCCCATTGACAGGGGCCTCTATTTATAGAGTCTTTGGTGACAGTGACCACTCCGTTGGTGTAGCAACCGAGGAGTGGAAAGTACAGCACCCTTTTACACAACGGTTAAAGTAACCAATGCCTACGTATAGATGATCTTTTGACTGAGCGGGTAACGTGGGTCCAACTAAGGGGACACAACATGTACGGTTGCTACTAAGATCACGGCGTAAAAGCCACGCGGGTAGGTATCCATTGTGTAGAAGAGGTTGGCGTAGAAGCCAAATGTCCGTCACCATGGCATAGAAGCCAAGTAGGCATAGAAGCCGAACAGGCATGGAAGCCGAGCAGGCATAGAAGCCAAACATGCATAGAAGCCGAACAGGCATAGAAGCCGAGTAGGCGTGGAAGCCGAGTAGGCGTGGAAGCCGAGTAGTCGTAGAGACTGAGTGGGCGTGGAAGCCGAGTAGTCGTAGAGACTGAGTGGGCGTGGAAACCGCATAAGCACAGATCCTGAATGGGCGTAGAGGCCGCTGCATATCGTGCAAGAATGGACGTAGAAGCCGCTTGAGCACAGATCCTGAATGGGCGTAGAAGCCGCTGCACACCGTGCTGATGTGGACGCCTTAGCCGAAATTACGGCTTTTGAAGATATAACCAAATCTCTTGCAGAGATTTGCCATCACCTTATGCATTAAATGCGGAGGCGTGTTTCGAAGGTCTGCAGGCCTTCTGTGCACCCGTCGCAGAGACATGTCTTGAGAGAAACTGTCACCGCCCTGTGTAATTAGACGTGGAGACGTGCCTCGAATCCCGTACGAAGTGCAGCTTTTGACGTGGCAGGCGGTTTGTCTGCTGCGGAGCGTAAAACAGCTCATGTTTGCCTGTGTAAAATAGGGCGGCGTATTCCCTTGTACGCAAAAGAGTGGTTTATGCTGAGGGAACTCCGGTAAACGACAGTTTGGTGATGTTTTACCAAATCCTCTGCATTAAATGGTGAGATCCGCCATCATACTGTGGGACGCATCTCGAGAGGTCTGCCATCGTTTCCAGCCGTCGTCTGGGTAGCCGTGCATCACCTTTTGTCAGGAGTCAGAGGTCAGATTCACTGCGTGACTTGACAGGTTCATTTCGAGGAAGATGAAGCGTTCCTCGTACGCTATCACGCTGCTTTGAGAGCGGTTGAGTTTTATGCCATGGAGGCGATAAAGAACTCTGTTTTATGCTGGAGCGGCCTGGACGTACTGCATTTATGCGGATGGTCCTTTGAGCTTTATTCTTCACGCTGTATTTTAGCGGAGAAAACTCTGTCGTACGCCTGATGGCTCTGAAGGCCTTTGCTTACGATGCTCTGTATCAAGAGGCTGTGTAGCTTTTTCCAGCATATTTTTCATGCTTCTACACGCATCACTGTGCTGGAGACATCGCTGAAACAAATGCAATCCATGATGGAGAACATGCACCAGATGATGCTGACCCAGCACGCAGCTGCCATGGCTCAAACGTTGGCCCCGCCAACTCAGATACGTGTGGGGGTGGACTTACCACCATCCAACCCGAGCCAAGAGCCTGCTCTAGATCAAGAGTCAGCAGTTCCTCTGCTTCCTCACTCGGTGAATATATTACCTCCCGTTGGTGTCACGATACAACCAACTCCGCACTACACCGTAGCCCCGCTTCCAACTGAAAATCCGATGCAGGCAGTACGGGAGTTGAAAGCCCAGTTCGACGCCTTGAAGCACAAAGATCAGCTCAAGAAACTGGGAATCAACCAGCCTTACCCAGCTATTTGGGAAGAGGTCCCTTTCCCTCCAAGGTACAAACCTCAGACTATGGCTCTGTTCGAGGGAAAAATATCACCAAGTCAGTACATGAACTATTTTAGTATGATGACGGTGTTGTTACAAGGGAACGACGCCCTCCTCACTCGGGTGCTCAAAGGCTGCCTCTCAGGAGTAGCCTATCAGTGGTACCGTAGCCTGGCGGATAACTATATTACTTCCTTCGAGGACTTCAAAGCTTTATTCTTCACGCGATTCTACGAGGGTGGAATGGACATGTCTATGTCCTCTCTTATCGAAGTCAAGCAAAGGGAAAAGGAGGACGTTCGCACCTTCATCAAATGTTTTCGTCAGGCCACCTTACAGATGCCTCCAGGAGTTCCAGACTCTGCGTTAGTAGACATTAGCAGAAAAAACCTCCTTCCCATAGTCTCGGTGTTTACAGGACCATATCAATTCCATGAGTGGCCCTCGTTCAACATCTCGGCAGTAGCCGCCGAAGACAACAGTCGCAAGGCGCGCGATAATGGCATCATGGTCTCCGCCTCCGATAGAGGCAAAAGGTCATCTCCCAGCAGTGACCATCCTCGCAGCTCCAAGGAAAAAGAAGCTCTGACGGTCAATACGTCCAGGCAAAAGACCGCGGTGACCACGCAGACGAAACCCGGAACTTCCAGGCCCGTCGAAGTCTACTCTTTTGACGACTACGATATCCCTAGTATATTCGAGTGTCTCATCAAAAGCGGCAAGATCACCCTTGCAGAGCTAAGGCAGCCCCAATAAGTCGGCAGTACTGACGACCCCAAATACTGCATCTTCCACAGATACGTACACCACCCAAGAAAGGCATGTTATATACTGAAAAGGAAGATCCAGGGGTTAATCGATGCTAAGGCCATCACTCTGCACAACACCGAGAAGACGATCACGGCCAACATAATTTCTCTGCGGTTTGGCGATCTGCCTTCCCAAGAAGTCATGGACGGTGTCACACCCATTTCTCGGACCACGATGGACATTGTCAATCTTCCTCCAGCTAGGGGTCAAAATTATGACCTGATACCCCTAACCACCCGGCAGGGCGAGATTATGTGGGTTCATTCGGATTTGGTATCAGAGCTCGAGGAGGAGACTAAAGCTACTAAAGCTACGTCTAGAAAAAGCTCCAAATACAAACTATGCCATATGGTCGCAACTTCTTCGCCATCGGACGAAGATGAGGTATTTGCTGCAACCCGTTCAGGGAAAGCCTACCTCAACGACTACGGAGCGAGTCAGGAAGATGCACCGGCGGACGCTTCAACTGCCAAACCTTCAGGACCAGGCCCCGCCGTACCAGAGGCCAGCCCTTCAAAACCGATGCCGGCGGACAAAGGGAAACAAAGAGAAACAGCCCGCAAGCGCTGAAGATCATGCAAAACATGGGCTACGACTTAAAGCGAAAGCTAGGCCTCAACTACGAAAGAGGCAGACGAACGCCGCCATGCGGCGACCCCCGCTATGGACAAACTCGTTTTGGGTTAGGGTATGCCACCTCCCTTACGACTTCCAAGTCAGACGAGAACATCTTTTCTTCCTCCCAGAACGGCTCGTTGCCCCCCGACTCACCTGATGCTCTCGAACAAACACTATCAGTAAATATGGTAGTAACAGATCCCTCAGAAGCAGATGAACAGGATTCTGAGCCGTTTGAGAATGACTCTTGGGCTCAACAAATGGATACGCAGTGGGAATTCCGCTTCGAGCTAAGAGAACCTCCCACCAAGGACGAAGTTATCCAAATTAATGTTGGGGGTGAACTTTCGCCAAAACCGATATTCATCAGCAACAATCTTTCCCCAGCTGAACGGGAAGAAGTTATCCAGCTGATAAAAGAATATATCGACGTCTTTGCGTGGAATTATGAGGACATGTCGGGCCTTGACCCGAAGGTGGCTACTCATAAAGCTTAATATATTGACGGACTCGAAGCCTATGAAGCAACACCAACGTCGGTTCCGCCCGGACATAATGGACGCCATCGAAGCTGAAGTCAAGAAGTTGATAGCCTGCAGTTTCATCCGGGAAGAACAACATCCCGACTGGGTCGCCAACGTTGTCCCAGTCATGAAGAAAAATAGGAAAATACGTATTTGCATCGATTACCGAGATCTAAATGCGGCCTGCCCCAAGGATGAGTTTCCTCTTCCCATCACGGATATCATGATCGACAACACATACGGTTTTGAACGAATATCTTTCATGGATGGATTCTCCGGATATAATCAGATCAAGATGCATCCTGAAGACGAGAAGCACACTGCCTTCCAGACCCCGTTGGGAGTATATTGCTATACGGTCATGCCCTTCGAATTAAAGAACGTCGGGACTACATACCAACGGGCTATGAGTAACATATTCCATGAGCATTTACGCAAAACAGTGGAATATTACGTGGACGACATAGCCGTCAAGAGTCGCCTCAAAGACGATCACATTCGGGACTTGAGGACGGTATTCGAGTTAATGCGCCAACATTAACTCAAGATGAACCCTACGAAGTCCTTTCTGGGTGTATCCAGTGGCAAGTTCCTGGGATTTGTTATTACCGCCAAAGGCATCCAAGTGGACCCTGACAAAGTTTAGGCCATCGTAGAAATGCGACCGCCCCACAATCTGAGGGAACTCCGTAGATTTCAAGGCCGTCTGACCTATATCCGAAGATTCATATCCAACCTCTCGGGAAGATGTCAGCCCTTTTCGCATCTCATGAAGAAAGGTGTATCCTTCGTATGGGACGAAACCTGCCAGCAAGCATTCAAGGATATCAAATGCTACCTCACCAGTCCGCCAGTTCTGCTACCTCCCATCATAGGAAGACCATTCTTGCTGTACGTTCGAGCGATGGATCATTCGCTAGGAGCTCTTCTCGCGAAGAAGAACGATGTGGGGCATGAACAGGCTATCTACTACCTCAGCAGGATGATGGTCGGAGCCGAACACCGGTACAACCCAGTAGAGAAAGAATATTTGGCTCTGATGTTCGCTATCCAAAAAATGCGGCACTATGTCACCAGCCAGACTATCCATATCATCTCTAGGATCAACCCTCTTCGAGTACTGATGAGCAAGCTAAGTGTTCTTAATTCCCGGCTCGCAACTTGGGCGATGCTGTTAACACCATATGACATGGTATACGTCCCACAAAAGTCCATTAAAGGCCAAGCGCTGGCCGACTTCCTAGCTGCTCATCCGATCCCGGAGGCCTCCAAATTATACGAGGACATTCCCGACGAAGTTGCAGAATGTAATTTCGCAATGCGAAGTGACGCGTGGCAACTGTTCTTCGACGGCGCCTCCAGGACTGGTCCCCAGGGAAATATGGTTTCGGGGGTAGGAATCGTCCTGGTCACTCCTGATAAACTCGTCATCTACCGAGTGTATTCTCTCAACGAACCATGCTCCAACAATGTGGCAGAGTACAATGCTCTGTTAATCGGGCTCCAAGTCGCTGAAGAGCTGGGGGTCGAGTCCCTAGAAGCTTTCGGCGATTCTCTGCCTATCGTCAATCAAGTCAGAGGAATATATGAAGTCCGAAATCCAGACCTCATCCCCTATCACCGAGCAACGGTCGAGATAGCCATGGCATTCAAAGGGTTCTTCCTAGAGCATGTACCTCGATCTCAGAATCTAGAAGCTGATGCCCTAGCCAGTCTAGCTGCAGATTTAGCAACTCCTATAAGAAGGCAGGATTCGGTAATCCTTCTTAACAGAGATTTATTTTGCGTAAAGAACAACTTTCACATAGAACGCATCTACGCCGTGAACACGAATCCCCCTAGAAGAGACTGGAGAAGTCCCTTCATAGATTTCGTCGCATACGAAATCTTGCCGGAGGACCCCAAAGAAGCAGTATCCGTCAAAAGACGATCATTATGCTTCTACTTCGATGCGTCTTCGTAATGCCTATATCGCCAGACCTACAACGGACTGGTATTAAGATATCTCTCTGACGACAAAGTACAGCAGATTATCCGGGAAGCTCACGACGGCGTATGCGGAGCGCACCAGCCCGGTCCTAAGCTACAGGATCGTATCAGGAGAATGCGCTATTACTGGCCCACTATGATCACAGACGCGATCAACTATACAAGACAATGCAGGGCCTGTCAGGTTCATACAGACTTCATACACCAACCGTCAGAATATCTACATCCTACGGTTGTATCCTGGCCTTTCGAAGCATGGGGTATGGATATTATTGGTCCTATTCACCCGTCTTCTTCCAGAGGTCACCGGTTCATACTGGCCATCACGGATTATTTCTTCAAATAGGCAGAGGCGATCCCTCTTGCTCAGGTAAAGACGTCTGACGTAATCAGCTTCATCAAGCATCACGTCATTTATCGCTTTGGGATTCCCCGAAGGATAATCCATGACAATGGACCTCAGTTCATGTCACGACCCGCACCCGGTTTAAGGGCACGAGTGCGTGGGTACGTCCAGCCTACGCCGCAGCATCGGCGGTAGAACGCTCTCTAGGTCTTGATACTATCTAACTAATGTCACGCAAGCATCCAATCTCCATTAGGAGGCACGGATGACACAAATAAGATGAACACATACTCAATCACAGGAATTTAGCACGATAAGATTTCGAATAATAAAACTAAATTAAACACAACACAAGTCACAAGTAAAATTCTAACTCAACAATATCCAAGAATCATCAAAATGCCGGAGACAAATCCGGTACCAAATAGACTGTTAAAAGAACTAACTAAAAATAGTAATTTCCAGCTAGACCTCCTGGAATCACAACTACTGTCAAGTCTGCAGCTACTCACCATAAGTGTCAGACAGCGGTCCTCTAAGGCATAGTCTGGAAAAATATTTTCAGTCAGGAAGGAGCAAAGCACAATCTCAAATAACAGTTCCATTAATTGATAATGTCTATAATACAATAAAACATGTCATGCTAGCTACTGAGAAGACAGTGAAATAATTGAAATGGCAATTTGAGAGAGACAGGTAATAGAGAGACAGGCAATATGTTACAGTCGGTGCATGTATGGAAATAAAAAGAACAAGAAACAGTATCATATACGGGTGATGTAGTATATGATAAAAAATAGGGAACTGTAATCTATTCTAGGTGTTTGAAATAGTAGTTTCAAAATGTGATCGGCTTGGGAACATGTACGATAGCTACTGGGCCTGGCTAATCATGGGTGAAGAGCATGATTAACACTTACAATTTCTATACTACAATAAGAGGTTATGATCACATTTCTTACTAACTACTTCCCCGCCCCCAACTAGTACTGTGGATCCAACCATGACACGTCACGATACACGAGCAAGTCAAGTCTATCATGTACGATGTCTAAATATACATGTCGTGTACAATGTCAATACGATAATCAAGATAACATCTCATGACTGCAGATCCAAGCTATACTAGTCCGTGTAGCACAGTGTCAAAGATTCAGTTGTAACATTTCAAGATCATTGAACTTATAGCAATTATCAAAAATTGGAAATTATCAGAGAATGTACTTGCCTCGGTCCTTAGCTGGTATTTATGGATGTCCTGTTCCAGAGTATCCCCTGGGTAACCCAACAGTCCTATAAACATAACACAATATGACATTTGTATCAGAAGCTATCCTAACACACAATAGAAATACACTGGCCTTAGGGCTACGCTAGGTACGGTAGGGGTCATCTACTAGATAGGCCAACTATATCTTAATATCCCTTAATTATAATAATAGATATAAGTAAAATATATATATACTTTAAATAAAACTAATACCTGTATGTACATACAACCATATCTCCAATTAAATACATCTACAAAATATACAAGTATATATTATAAAAATGTACTAATGGTTTATACAAAAATACACCTACACATATATAGCTATGTCAATTGAACAATAAAGATATACATAGATATACACCAAAATAGTACGTATACTATTATTTTTATATACTGATTTACCGATATACATACATACCAATTTACATATACTTATACAATTAATATTAATAAAATAAATAATATACATATGCTAATTTATACATTCATTTAAAATATAAATACTTTCCATTAATTATATATATATACAATTAAATTAAATACATATTTATACCATTTATTCAAATACGTACAAATACCTTACATTAATACAAATAGATATACTAGTGTATACATATACATTAACATATTAATTTAACTCATACGTATTTCTCATATTTAAAGCATTAATTAATTTATGCAAATACATATACTACTATACATTAGTTACTATATACACAAATATATTTTACAAGTTATATACATACACTTAATTTTTTTAATAAAAATAAATACTACACATTAGGTGTTTAAATATTAATTAATAATTGCTATACTTATTTACGTATTTAAAACATTAGTTAGATTATATATACAAAATATATATACATACATACATGTATTCCCATTTTCTATTTAAAAAATATATATATAGCATATACAAAAATATATTTTTATACATATACCAATATTATATACTATTAAACATTTAATAAAAATAGTACTATACCCATATACCTACGAATACATATACATTTCTAATTATACTATACGTATATTTATATATATATACATATACATATATATATATATATATATATATATATATATATATAAAGATATATATATATACACAGAGGGAAAAGGAGAAGAAAGAAAGAGACTTACAGTGGGTTGGGCACGCTGGCCGGCCGGAAAGATCGCCGGAGTACAGCAGGGAGTGGTGGAGGTAATGGTGATGGCGTTGGGAGGAGCTCGGAGTTGAGCAGCAGCAGAGGGAGGCCGGACCTTGTAGGTGGTGGTAGATGGATAAGATGGAGGGGAGTCGGGGATGAATGGCAGCGGGAGGAGCTCGGAGCAGCGGCTTCGGCCGGAGTCGAGGCAATGGGGGATGGTGATGGAGGGGATCGTGAGGGGACCGCCGAAAACTGCTACGGCCGCCGGTCGGAGTCCATAGGGGGGTCGGGGGCCGCCGGACGGGTGCAGGCCGCCGGACGCACGGGCAGCGGCTGGCCAGAGGAGTTGGCCGCCGGGGAGGAATGCACAGTAAGTGCGGCAGCAGCAGGGAGAGCGCCGGCCGGGGAGATCCGCCGGAGAATGAACAGTAGGGGGGGATGGGTGAACAGTGTTCCCCCCTATTGAATTCAAATATTAATTTAAATGAAAAATTTCAATAAGGAAGAAGAAGGAAGGGAAAGAGAAGAAGAAGAAAAGAAGGAGAAGAAAGGAGAAGGAGAAAAGAAGCTACACGTATGAGAGAGGAGGCTTGAGGAATTTGGAGGCTTGTGAGGTGGGGGAAAACCTAGGTTTCTAGGGATTAGGGTTGAGGGTACAATATATTAAATAGGGAGAGAGAGGGTGTGATGGAGGGTTGTGATGGGTCAATTTCAAATGAATGGCTAGGATTAAACATGAAGGGAATTAATTCATGTAAGGATGAGGGTTGAGATTTAATTAAAATTAATAGGCTCCCTCATTGATTAAAATAATTGGGTGAGGCCACAAAATGTCAATTTGCAATTTAGCCCCCTTAAATTTGGGAAATTGCACAAACACATGAAATGACGAAAATTTGGCGGGCGATTCAGGGTCCGGTGTTTTGTAGGGTCAGGGGGCACTGTAAGATGGTTATGGGCTGAATTTGTAGGGCACTGGAATTAATTTGGAATTTCAGAATCAGATAAAATGGTATCCTCAAATTAAATAGGAATAAATGCAAGTTGTGTTCAACAATTAATTAGGAGTACATGGAGCCAAAATCAGGTCAGGTCATCAATACCAATATTGAAGAAGACTCAGAACAAAATATTTCCCTAATTTGGGCCGCACGAAAAATAGGTCAAGATGGCCTCCAATTTTCGATTGGAACGCACAACGATACAAAAATAGGAAATAAAAATAACGTCCGCGACGATTTTTGTGCGGCTAGAAACAATGCACAGGGAGCGTAATTATGAGTTGCAAAAATAGCAGAATTGAAGGCGGGCATGTCTAGGGCAAGATGGTGAAATTTGTTGGAAGACAAAAGTCAGGGTAGCGCTCCAAATATCGAAGCAAAGGCAATGCGCAAAATATTAAATAAAATACAGTAATTAATAAAAATCTCCAAAAATTAAATTATAAATAAAACAATTAATTACATAATTCCATAATTCCTGACAGGTGTTCGTATACTGGCTTCTAGGCCAGTCTGCTAGCTAAAAAATAAATGAGCACTGCATCTAATACTATATTTAATTACTCCTCACACATAATTATTTAAATTAAAAAATATTATCATGCAATTAATTAATCATAACTACAATAATATTAAATATTGTAAAAATTTGAAAATACCCCTGTTTTCGGAATGTGGTAGTGACAGTTCATCAGCCAAGCGTTTCATCGATTTTGCGATAAAAATCGAATACATAATATTGCCTCTACGTCATATTATCCAGCTGCTAATGGTTTGGCAGAAGCTTTCAACAAAACCATTATCAAACTCTTGAAGAAGTTCGTCTCTTCAAACAAAAGAGACAGGAATGAGAAGCTCGGCGAATGTCTCTGGGCATACCGAACAATGGTACGGACACCCACAGGTTGTACCCCATTTTTACTGGTCTACGGGAGCGAAGTAGTTCTTCCCATTGAAATCCAGATCCCGTCGCTCAGGATAGCCGTGACTAATGAGCTGACTCAAGAAAAGAATGACCTGTTAAGGCTTCAACAGCTGGAAGGATTAGACGAGAAACGCCTCCAAGCTCAACAGCGCATCGCGCTCTACCAAGCACGCATTTCCAGAGCTTTTAATCATAAAGTAAAGGAAAGAGTGTTCAAAGTCGGCGAGCTAGTTTTAGCCGTAAGAAGGCCGATGATTCTTACTCACAGGAGTAAAGGGAAATTCGAGCCCAAGTGGGAAGGCCCCTATGTGATCGAGACAACGTTCTCGAACGGCGCTTACAGGTTAGCCCAACCTAATGGAGACCTGTTAATGGCTCCTATTAACGGTAAATTCTTGAAGAGGTACTATGCTTAACCTCCCCCGCTCAAGTGGAATATAGCGAGAATCTCAATTCTGACAAAATTACTTCCACAACGAAGCTAGTTAGGTCATATTCTATCATGTCCGTATGACCTCCGAATAGGTATGTCCTGCTAGAAGTTTATCGAGAGTTTATCACGTCCATACTACCTCTGATATCACTCTCACCCAAACCTGTCATTTATATTCCGAAATGATGGGTCCACAAAGTCAGAAAAGATTCACTTTATTTATTCCTGAAAGGAGCAAAATTACATTAGAGAAGCGAAAAGAAGAAAGGGTACATCATTGTGGGGGAGCAGTCAGATCGCAAATCAACTTCACCAGTGCAGCCACTCTCTCGTCCCTGGAAACCAAGGCATCAGCGCGGGCCTGTTCCAGCCGTGCCTCACGATTGTTCGTGAAGGACAGTTCGGCCCTTGCCCGGAGAGAGCCAGCTCGGGCAGCTTCTGTATGCTCCAGGTCCCGTCGTGCGGTGCTCAGTCGACCAGTCGCTACGCCTAGACCTGCCAGCGACTGAGAAGTCCACTCCTCTGCTAGAGCGAGTTTCTCCTTCAACTTGCGAACCCTCGCTGCATTCCCTTCGTGCTCGGATTGGCACTTCGTCTCAAGAGCAAGAGCCTCCTCCATGACAGCTTTTCTTTTATCCACCTCTAGCTTATGTGCTTCGATGGAATTATCTAAGCTCTCCAGCTGTTTGGTAAGCCGCACAGTCATGGAGTCGTATCTGGCCTGGACTTCGGCTAAAAAACTGCCCCGAGTCAGCTACAAGTATTCGTTAATAGGTTGCTCCAACCCATTAACCATCGCCTCCAGGGCGTCAGCTACCCCAGAATCGCCGAATTCTCTGACAGCCCCAATCGAAAACTGGGAAGCCTTCTTCAGACGCTCAAAATCCAGATTCTTCGCCAACACCATTGATATCAGCGTGTTCAAATTGGTGTAGAAGGTGCTGGTATACAGCTCGGTCAGCGCAACCAGATCTAGTTGGACGCCAGGAGTGGCCGCGATATTGGCGAGTTCCCCTCCAGGAATGATTGCGGACGAGGTGGCCACAGCCGTCGCCTCGACAGGTGGTGCGACCAAAGAAGGCGCGACAACAACGGTCGAAGTCATCAGCATACTCACAAGAGACGAGGTCACGATGACGGGTTCGTCCTCCTCTTGAGGTGACGAAACTACTCCGGGCGAGCTGGCCCCCGAAGCTATTTCCCCCTCGAAGTCGAACGCCTCCGTATCATCGTCGGGAGCCCGAGCAGAGCCGGAATGCGCTTCAACGCTATACTCCCCGTGGACGCCATCTCCTGAGAAGAGGACAAGAAAGTTGATATCAATATGATAGTAATCTTTCTAAGAGAAGACATAAAGATGACCTTTACCCGTAGCCAACGGTATATATGTCGCGTCTGCAGCCGATGTAGCTATATCACGCCTTAATGACATAATACGAACTATCATACCTGGGGAAGGAGGTAGGCCAACCGACATCGCCAGGAGCTCCACCAAGCCTTCACCGAGACGCGGTCGAGGTTCGTCAGCTGGAACCTCGCTGGTCATGATCACGGATGCGGCAGGAGTTTCCTCCGTTGCTGGTCCAGGGGAAGATTCTCCCATTCGCCTCGGCCACGCAGGCGATTTCATTGCACTACCGGAGGCAGTGGCAACGACGGCAGCCTCAAGCAGGAGTCCTCCGGCACCGCCAGCCAAAACTGAGGGTCCCTCTCCGAGAGGCAGGAAACCTCCAATCAAAGGGACATCCCCAACAGGCGGGGCAGCAGGTTCCTCTCTAGGAGCCTCAATGCCAGGAATCCGGAGAGGGCGATCAACTGTCTTCTTCTTCCTCTTGCGAGGGGAAGTCTGCTTCGAAACAGGAGCCCTTCGCTTCCCAGAGACCGCCAAAGCCCCCGCAGGCGGAGGCACTTCGCACCTCGGCACCGACACCAGGGGCTCATCCGGAGTGACGGACTCCTCACCCTCGTCAGATGAAACCGAGGGGACTTCGATTCTTCCCCCAGGCTTGGAAGAAGGCACCCTGAAGCTTCCACGCGTGTCAAAATCGCGATGGAGGGTGTTGATCGCCACGTAGAACTGAGCGTACGAATGGAGGATCCGTAGCTCCATGGAGAGGGTGGCGACCGGCACGATAAAGATTGCTCCCGTGCAGCCCATGATGAAGTACCGCCATCCCCTGGCTCCATCAATGAGTCCGCCCCTGGACCTGAAGCTGGTGATGGCATTGCCCACGTGCAGCTGATCGTACCCAAACTGCCTGGCGAACCGACTGGGCAAGTAAGGCTCGAAGAAGCAATGATCCTCGCTTCTGTACAGCAAATGGGAGGGTCTGATGCAGACCAACCAATTAAAAGCTTCCGGAGAAAGATTGGTCTTTTCTCCGCCTAAATCCTCAAGCCTAATCCCTGACTGATTGCGATGTACAGAAAGGACAGTGCAGAGGAGCTTTCAGCAATGATCGAGGCTCAGCGCCAGCCGATAGTCCACGACTGTGTTCACGTTCCAGAGGGAGTCCTTGTAGTTCAGCAAGAAACTACCCCCCGCGCTGCTACCAGGACCGGGAGTCATCACCCGGGGGTTGTGGAGAATTAACCATCCCATCAAGTACAGGTATGGTAACTCTACCCGGGGAAAGCTATCACGTCGAGCTTCATCGACGAGCAGTCCGTCAGTCATGGCTTTCAGTCCAGCCTGTATACGGCACACCATGGCAGGGAGCAAGCCCAGCCTTGCCCCGAATACCAGACGGACGGCGGGCCACAGGATGTTCTGGTGAATGCGATCCGCGGACGCGATACCGGGCACCACTACTCGACGCAGCCATAGGGAGAGAAAGCCAGCCAGCTTGGCTTCCTCAGATAAAGGCCTGCGACAGCGCCTCAAGTAACTATAGGCCTTAGTGCCTTCAGGGTACTTTCCTACCCCGTCATTGAGAAGCTGATCTGGAGCTTTAGCCTCCTCCATAAGTTCCTCGACGACCTGGGCACTGAGCACGCCCAAGCAGTTCACGGGCTCATGCTTGTCCCCCGAAACCTTTACCGACTTGACGGCCCTGGCCCGGTGGAAGAAGAGGTAGGACATCCACTTAGTGGTATGAGCCAAGTCAGAAGGCTTATTATAAAAAGCAGTGCACGCGAAGTAGTGGCACATCAGCTACTGATATACCTCCACAACCCGAGGGTTCGAGTCCTCCAACTCCCGGTTGGTGGGAACATACTCTTCATACGGAGTATCCCCCATCGGCAGTCTCGAGATCGCTGCCATTTCGTGAAGGGCCAACCCCAACTCCTCCAGTGGAGTGGTGAAGGTCCCGGTGAGCAAAATATATCGCTCCATCAGCGCCAAAAACAGGTTAGGATTGGGAGGCAACCCGACACTCATCACGCTCACGATGGCATACAGTCCAATGACTTCCAACTCTCTCCAAAAATGCTTCAAGGCCCAGTCAACTAGGCAGGACCATCGGAGGTTTGTTGGGGTGATCCACCCATTGCACCGAGGATTCTCCTTGGGATATACCCCCTCGCACCATGAAGTCATTACAAAAAGTCGGCAAATTGACCGACTGGATCACTGAACTGTCTTCACTCGGGACGCTGCCAAGGCACAGTCTCCTGAACAACGTCACGACACCAGAAGGGCGGCTGACAAACGACCCCTGGTCAGCTCCTTTTAGGTGAAAGATCTTTCCCGGCTTCCTGTGAAGATCAGGAGTCAGCGTCCACGACATCCTCCTGCGATGTGTGGCATGGAAGAAAGCCGAGATAGGATAATCTCTCGGCATCGTGGGTAGATACAAAACCACGCTCTCGGCAGGGAAAACCTAGGGTTCTCTCTTGGGCTTCGTCTGGGACTGCTTGTCTATCATGTCCCCAAAGAGAAAGGCCGGCTTGATGTACTGCTCCCCGTCTATGTACGTTAGGGGCTCCCCGTTGATCATGCTCAGCAGCATTCGCTCGCCCTGAGCCGATATCAAGATCCCCCTTCCTTTAGGGTACTGGGGTCCGGAGATAGGAAATGGCACGTGCGACAGATCCTCCAGGTAGTTCGAGTGCAGCATCCCGGTAGCAGAACCCATCACCTCAGCCAGTGGAGACTCCTGCAAGTTAACTGCGAGAGTGTAAAAAAAACACGTCATTATGAATCTTGCAACAAAAAGGCCAAGAGATGACAGTCTGTGCTTTACGCCAAGACTGTATAAAATTTGGTCATTTTACGCCAGAAATCACATCCTGAAGCGTAATTGGCGGTATACGATCCGTACTTTATGCCAGACTGCTAAAATTCTAGTTATTACGCCGGAGGTCCCATCCAAAGCGTAAAACTAAAATTTTATAGTATACACCAAGTCTTCGGCAGCCAGAGCTTTTACGCTCATAACTGCGAAGACATGGAGTTTTACGCTGACACATTAGAAATGTGGGCGTAAAAGATAAAAATGTCTCCGTGCGTCATCTTCCTCAAAGAGGCTATCAGCGCAGAAGACGACCTAGCACGGTCACGTTCAACGTGTGCGAAGGATTTTTCGTCGTTCTTTGTCATTCCCAATGGCTATACCTCTAAGGCCGGGTGCGCTACTCGTCGACAGGATCCTTTACTCAGAAGGAACTTCACCTAGCCAGATCGAAGACTCTCTCGCTGGGACAGAAGAACGAGAGGAAGAGCCTATACTCTTTCCCTTAGTGGATGGGGTTTGCTTCGGCACCATTTCTGGAAACTCGGAGTGCTCGGAGAAAGAACGAGGGGAAAAAACTCAAGCAATCAAAGCTCTCTTTCGCAGAAGACGGATAAAATTTTTTCTCTCAAAAGCTTGGGATATATATAGAGTTCAGGTCGACTCCACGAATCCTCAGACGGGCTCCTTGAAACCCCAACCAAATCCCACAAAATTAAATATTTGGTTATGATTGGGTACTACGTCAGCCCACTACTCTCGAAAGACGGACAGTCAACAAATTCAAAAAGTTTTTCGTGCAAAAGCGGGTCAGCGGTTCCTATGCTAAGGAGCTTTCTACGCTTGCGGGCAACAGATCTACGATTTTTATGCTCGCAAGCTATAAGTCTATGGTTTTACGTCCGGATGCCTTTGTGCTCGGTAGCTTTTATGCTCGAGAGGCTACAAACCTACGACTTTACGCTCAGCAGATACCAAATCGATGATCTCACGCTTGATGGCATTTAGCTTACGCTCGGAAGCAATAGATCCACAACCTCTACGCACGGAAGATTTCTTTCATTCACAGGCTACAAATCTATAGTTCTATGCTAAGGAGCTTTCTACGCCCGACAGCAACAGATCTACGGTTTTACGCTCGCCAGCTATCAGTCTATGGTTTTATGCCCGGATGCCTTTGTGCTCGGTAGCTTTTACGCTCGAGAAGCTATAAACCTACGACTTCATGCTTAGCAGCTCCGAATCTACGATCTCACGCTCGGTGGTTTTCTACGCTCAATAGACTATGAACTCAGGATTTTTAGCTCATCTACACTACGGATCTCTGACTTTCCGTATATCCGAACAGCAAGGCGGTCGATTACAGGAGTTCACATAGAAGATACTCCTTCTTGAACTCAATATATCCCAAGTACCCGAAGCATACAGAGTTCAAACATTGAGAAATTACTCTTCTCGGGTCAATTGGAGGTTCACCCAGACTCCAGTCTGAATATCTCGTCTGTCAAGATGGCAACTCAGTTTGACAGCCATTTCTCGACCCTGTTCCAAGGGATTTTTTCGAGAAGTCATTCTTGAAGACGAAGTCTGAACAAAAATTCTGTTCATCAGAAGTAAGAACTCTACGCGGTTCCTCAGTCCTAGCAGCAGGACAGTTCTAAACGTTCAAAATGCTCAACAGCGTTCTATGGACTATTCACTATGCCTAAAGGACAGGACCTAGCACTCTTTCTATACAGAGTTGGCGTAAAGAATTAGACGTGTCGAAGCTACATATATTCAGACTTCACAGCAACGTATGGCAAGATGATCATATAAAGAAGCAAGATAATTTTATTAAAGATTAAAGTCATGATTACATATGAGGGAAATCCAATCTACAAGGATTTTCTTTTCATTTTCATGATTACAACTGAGGGAAACTCCGTCTACAAAGGGGCCCCCTCATCATCGTCTGAAGATTGCCCAGAAGCTATTCTGACAGGTTCTCGCAGGGGCACAATTCTTCATCAATCTTCTCCGGCAGTCAGTCAGTTCCAGCAAACTGATTGACATGGCAATGATCAACGGCGAGAGAACGACAGAGTTGGGGCTTGCATAAATTATGCAGATCCCTCGCTCCGTGCACCGTGACAGATTGAGTTGAGATATTTCACTCAACTCAATGCCCGAGGTCAGAGCTAGTCGCTGCTCTCACTCCCGGAGGTAACAGGAGAAGACACCGCTTACAAGCCATATGATCTAGTATGACCCTTCCCTTCTCCTGGAAGAACAGCCATATAAAGTTGATGATTATCCCGAGCAAGGGAGGCTAAGATATCCTTTCATGATCCATCATTGCAGTGGACACTTGCTCAAAAATGCCGTCTTTTCTGGCTCCTTACACGCTGGAAGAACATGATCTCCTTCTTCCTCAGATCGACCCGGCGAACTCCGGCGATCATCTTTGCGTGGTGATAGAAATATGGGGAGAACAGGTTAACTCCCCCAGCCTTTTTATAGGCGAAAGAGGTCACACCGGTCCCCAATAAATCTGCCATAAAAATAGCATCGACCGTTTCAACGCTCCATTCAGAAACGTTTCGAGTCACGAGTTACGGTTCATGGTTCATTCAAAGCGTTCCAAATTCTGAGGAATTTGAAAGCTTTGAAGGGGGTCTTGTAGAAGCATAAAAAATACGCTGGATGACTATACGCGGCATATTGGTGCAGAGCAACGTAAGCAGAGGCCTTAAGAGCCATCAAGCGTGCAACAGAGCTCTTTCCGCCAAGAACGCAGCGTGAAATATAAAAGCTCGAAGGACCATCCGCGTAAATCAGTACGTCCAAGCCACTTCAGCGTAAACAGGGTGCTTCATTGCCTCATCCTCTTTCAGACGCAGCATTAAGGTGTACAAGAGACGCTTCGTATTCTCCGAGGTAAACCTGTCAGACCCTGCAATGAAGATCCTACAATGAACCTGACGTATGGACTTCTGACAAAGGGATACGGCTGGACTACCCAGGCGACGGCTATAATGATGGCACAACACTGCGACCCAGGCTGTCAAATACCGCCATCCCCTTCGCGTAAACTGCTTTTACAAGCACGAAGGGATACGCTGCCTTGTTTACACCGGCAAAATGCGAGCTTTTAACGTTCTGCAGTAGACAAAACCGCCTGCCACACCAAAAGCTGCACTCCGTACGGGGTTCGAGGCACGTCTCTTCGTCTAATGCACAGAGCGATGACAGTTTCTCAAGGCACGTCTCTGCGACTGGTGCGCAGAAAGGGTTGCAGGCTGTCAAAGAACACGCCTCCCCATTTAATGCACAGGATGGTGGCAAATCTCAGCATTTAATGCAAGAGATTTTGATTATATCTTTAAAAGCCGTAATACCGGCTAAGACGTCCCCATCAGCACTCTAGCACGGTACGCAGCGGCTTCTACGCCTACCCAGCTCCTGTGCTCTCTCGGTCTCTATGACCACTCGACTTCTATGCCTGTTCGGCTTCTACGCCCACCCAGCTCCTGTGCTCTCTCGGTCTCTACGCCTGTTCGACTTCTACGCCTACTCGGCCTCTGTGCCCATTCGGCTTCTACGCCTGTTCGGCCTCTACGACCACTCGACTTCCACGTCTGTTCGGCCTCTACGACCATTCGGCTTCTACGTCTGTTCGGCTTCTACGCCTGTTCGGCTTCTATGCCGGTTTGATAACTATTTGGCTTCTATGCCATGGTGACAGACATTTGGCTTCTATGCCAACCTCTTCTACACAATAGATACCTACCTACGTGGCTTTTATGCCGTGATCTTCGTAACGATTATACGCGTTGTGTCCTTTAGTTGGACCCGTGTCACACGCTCATTCAAAAGATCATCTATACGCAGGCATTGGTTACTTTAACCGTTGTGTAAAAGGGTGTTGTACTTTCCACTCCTCGGTTTCTACACCGACGGAGTGGTCACTGTCACTAAAACTCTATAAATAGAGACCTCTATCAATGAGGAACAAGGTGAAAAAATTGGAGGGTCAAAGAAGTTAGGTCTGAAAACTGATCAAGAGATCCAGTACCAGATCCAACGGTCGAGAGAGAGAGGGAGAGAGAGAGAGAGAGAGAGAGAACCCGGAGCTCAGGCAGAGAGTAGGGATCGACGACTTTGGCATCGTGCATCTACCCTCTTTTGCAACCTTCGAAGCTGCTTCCTGTCTTCTACGGCACTTCTTCAACATCATGTGGTCCAAGGGCTAAAGTGATCGACTGCAGATCAGACACCTATAGCAATATTTACCCAGATTAAATAAATTGTACTCCCATATCCTCGTATAGGATCAAATTGTACAAATTTGTTTGTAAACAAAAGAAGGCGGATTCCGTGTAAACCCCATATTGAATATATTTTCATTCTTTTGTTTAATACCACAAACAGCTGGTGGACGCTTGCCCCCTGTTAGGGGTAGTATCCTCTGGACTGGTGCTGCTGGCCTCTGTCCGGTCTGTGTTGCCGCATCTCTGCACTGTGGGCTATATCATGCTTGGTGCTAGCTCGTTCCATAAATCATGCATGTCCCTAGTCTCTTTTGGCAGTCCTTCTGGAAATGTCCTCTCTTACCACAGTGGTGGCAAGTCGAAAGCTCTTTTTGCTGGTATGGTGTTGTCCTCTGCTGTGTCTGTGCTCCGGGACGACGGATCGGTCCTCCTACTCCGGGCTGGGCTCTGGCTGTTGTGGTCGTGCTGGAATATCTTGCTCCACTGTCGAGGGCCTCCTGGATCCTCGCCTCTGAAAGAACCTCTTCATAAGAAATCCTCGCCTAGGTGCTGGTATACCTCTGCAGCTCGAAAGTGAGGCCGTGATGGAATCTCTGGGCCTTCTGTCACGACCCGCACCCGGGATAAGGGTACTAGTCGGAAACAACGCCCAGCCTACGCCGCAGAATCGGCGGTAGAACGCTGTCTAGAAAGTCTATCTAATATAATGAACCACCAAAAGATAGTATACTCAATCACAGAACTAAGATAGAATAAACACAGATCAGATAAGAATAGAATAGTCATCAACTCATGAGTTTAAAATAATACATCAATGAGTCTGAAGAGTAACAAAAATAAGCTGGAGACAAATCCAGTACAAAAGAATACTATCATACTACAAGCTACACTCCAGGGTCAACTGTCTCAGTTGGGATAAGTCCCTCTTGAGCCAGGGTCTCCGAATCTAAACCCACAACATCCTGGGGTCCATAATAGGTAGGGTACTCCTCAGTGTCATCTGGAAAAATATATCCAGTCAGGAAAGGAGCAGAGTACATCTCTAACAGCAGTTCTAATCCATGATAAAAACTATGTAACAGTAAATAGCTGTGGATAAACAAGATGCACAAAATAGATACAAGAGATATATAGACAATAAGAAAATACTGGAAAGAAATATAATAATGAACAATATGCCAATGAAACAATAATACTAATGACTAAGTGTGTGAGTACTAGCTTAACATGTGATCGGCTTGGGCAAGATACAATGCGGCCTGGCTAATCATACGTGCGGTGCATAATCAACACTATTCGCTTACCAATACTTTATTCAATAGGGATTTGATCACATATCTATACTAATACTCCCCACCCCCAACTGGTATAATAGATCCAACCACGGTATGCTATGGCACTAGATTCCCCAAGAAGATAGCTAGTCTCCCCGAGAATCGGTGTCTGTACATGTACAAGATAACCAATGAACAATACTTGCACCATATACACCATATACCAAGGAATAACATCTCATGACGAGATCCGGATATACCAATCCGTATAACCATAGTGTCGAGAGAAACATGTAAATCTACACTAGATACAACGAACATAGAGGATATCATAAATGAGAAACTATCAGAGAATGTACTCGCCTGAAATCCAAAGAACAGTCTCACAGATGTCTGACTCGGTGCCTCGAAGACCTAGATATGGAATACCACATTAAAACAAGGTCCCGGAAAGAGAACAAGTCAAACTAGTCAACTCCTAGGTCAATAAATAAATTCTAAGTCAAAAGTCAACTATGGTCAACTCTAAAGTCAAACATGGTCAAACCAAGGTCAACCTCACAAGAAAACTATATAAAATAATATAGAAATAAAATACAACAATTTAGGAATCAAAATTAGATCCCAAAAGATACTCACACAAAGTATACTAATAATACAAATAATACATACTCTAATATAATATATAAACAACCAATATTTATACAAATAAAATAATATATTATTACAAATATTATACCTCACAAAATACATATATATACATATATATATATATATACAATAATAATATATAAAATATAATTTAAAACTGCCAAAGCGTCACTGAAAACAGGGAGTTAAAAATACAATTTAATTAAAACAGCTTATAGTGACAGTCTCAACTGTCACAGAAAAATGTCGCAAAAGCCACTGTGTAATAAAATCCACTGCTGCTGCATTGGTGACAGTTAATCAACTGTCATCAAAAATTGTCGCCACTGCTGCTAAGATTCCGCCCGCAGCATTAATGACAGAACTGTCATTAATGCACAGTGGGCTACAGCGGCTGCTGCTGACCCGCCTATTTAGCGACAGTTTCACTGTCACAAACCCACTGTCACTAAAACACAGAAATATATATATATATAAATATATATATGCAATAATAATCACAATACATATATATAAATAAATAATTATATACTTATATATATATGCACATATAAACTTATAATTAAATACCAATAGTTACAACACATGCACATATTAATGTTCATATTTTACATGGCTAAAAGCACACCTAAAATATATAAATTAATATACAAATAATTACATAATAATTATAAATAATATAATTACACATTAAACACATAAATATATATTTTACAAAACCTTTATGTATATTTTATTTTATTAACATAAGTACATATATAATTTTATGCAAGAAGCTACATATATATATATATATATACATCACATTAGAACACATAGAAATATATAGATCTATGCTACAATAAATACCATAATAAATACACTAAAATAATATATAATATCTATATATATTTATTAATTATAAATAAAGAATTTAAAGCATAAATAATTAAATCTACACATAAACACACCAAATTGGAAAGTTTTACACCGTATCCCACTAGATCTAGGATACGCATGTGACACGAGTCCAACACACAACCAAATGTACCCTGAAGGACACAAACAAGTCACAAATAATATTTATGAATAAATCAAAGTATTAAAAGTAGATTTATGTGTCCGTGTCAAAATACGACATGTTCAAAGCCCCGTGTCGGAGGAAAAACCCCCAAAATGACACGTATCACCAAATAGTTGGGATACGAACCACATGTACCAAATTATGGATACGACACTAGCCCCAAACACATAAGCTCATGTCCAATTGATCTATAGGATCAATTGATACACACACAAAAAAATGTAAATTCGGAATTCCAACAAAATTAACACAAAAAACACCATAACTTTCTCCATGGGTCTCCTATGAACACAAAACAAAGTCCTATGGGTAGTACATACATATAGGTTGATTTTACATAATTAAATCTCAGATTTAGAAGCTATTTAAATGGGAAAATCTGAATTATACCTATTGGGAGATGGATTCCCAATGAAACCTCCAATTGAGAAGAACTTGCTTCCAAATTGTAGATCCTTGCTTCTCTTTGTAGATCCTTGCTTCCTTCTTCTAGATCCTTGCTTCCTCCTTCTCTAATGGTGAATTGGAAAGAATTTGGAATGAATTTGGTAGGGAATTGGAATGGAAATGGAGGGAATTTGGGAGTAAAAATTCTAGATCTAGATTTGGAATGAGAATGAGAGGAGAGGGAAATTTTCCCCCTCTTTTAATAGGCCGACCTTGTCCCTCTTCCAAGCAATTGTAAAATGTCCAATGTACCCCTTGGGGCCTCTCATGAAGAAATAATTAAGGAAGGAAGCTTCTAGTCTAATCACTTAATTAATTTAATCCATCTCCTTAACCATGGGCTTTCTAAATGGGCCAAATCTAACTATTTAATTCATGTTGGTCCATGGGTCCAAACTAAACTAGTTGGGTCTACTAAAATAAGTCAAAAATAATTAAATAACATCCAATAACAATTAAATAATACAACAAAAATTATTTACCATGCACAATATTTATTTAAATAGGAAATTACTAAAATACCCTTTTTCCTAAAATGTGGTAGTGACAAGTCTACCCTCCTTAAAATAATTTCGTCCTCGAAATTCAAAGCCGAAAACTATCCCCAGAAAATCATAAAACAGAACTAAAGAATCACAACTAACTAATGAACAAAACATAACAATGAACAGAACATAACTAGAAATAACATACCTCAAGGTACAAACAAATATGGATAACGCTCTCGCATGTCATCCTCTCTCTCCCAGGTAGACTCCCCCGGAGAGTGATGCCTCCATGCGACGCGCACCGAAGGAATAGTCTGGTTCCTCAGCACCTTCTCTCTCCGATCTAGAATCTCAACTGGCTGCTCTGGATAGCTAAGAGTAGGGCCCACCTCTATCTCCGAGTGATCCAATACATGACTAGGATCTGCCACGTATCGTCTCAACTGCGACACATGAAACACGTTGTGCACTCCCTCCTATGCAGGTGGCAAGTCTAGTCTATAAGCAACTACACCGACCCTCTCTAGAATAGTGAAAGGTCCGATGAATCGCGGACTAAGCTTTCCGCCTCCACCGAAGCGAATCGTGCCTCGTGTCGGAGAAATCCTCAGAAACACCAAACCACCTACCTCAAACTCCAAAGGTCTCCGATGGCTATCGGCCCAATGCCGCTGTCTGTCCTGCGCCACTCGAAGTCTGTCTCTGATCAAATGAACCTTCTCCGCTGCATCCATAACCATCTCTGGCCCAAGCAAAATTCTCTCTCCAACATCGTCCCAAGACAAAGGAGTACTACACCTCCGACCATATAGAGCTTCAAAAGGTGACATCTCTATACTGGCCTGGTAACTGTTGTTGTAAGCAAACTCTACCAAATGGAGATGGTCCTCCCAAGAACCCCCGAAATCTAGTACACAAGTGCGCAACATATCCTCGAGAGTCTGGATAGTCCTCTCTGACTGCCCATCTGTCTGGGGATGATATATAGTACTGAACTTGAGCTGAGTGCCCAAACTCTCCTGCAAACTCATCCAGAAATGAGAAGTGAAACGACTATCTCGATCTGAGACTATGCTGACGGGAACTCCGTGTATCCTAACGATCTGCCTCACATACATCTCTGCCAGCTTCTCCGTAGACAAACCCACCTTGAAAGGCAAAAAGTGGGCCGACTTGGTCAACCTGTCAACAATGATCCAAATCGCGTCTTTCCCTCCTGGAGATCGTGGAAGTCCGGACACAAAATCCATAGTAATGTGTTCCCACTTCCACTCTGGAATGGGTAATGGCTGAAGTAAACCTCCTGGCCTCTGCCTCTCGGCTTTCACCTGCTGGCACACTAAGCATCTGGATACAAACTGTGCCACTTTCCTTTTTATGCCATACCACCACACACTCTCTTGCATATCCCGATACATCTTGTTAGCACCTGGATGTATGGAATACTGAGAGCGATGCGCTTCCTGTAATACCTTCTCGCGCAACTCCCCACTAGGCACACACAATCTAACTCCGTGCCTCAAGGATCCATCCTCTGCAATAGTAAAATCATCCTCCAATCCTACTCTCACCTGAGCTCTGATACTCCTCAAAGATACATCATCATACTGTGCTGCCTTGATCCTGTCCATCAAATCTGAGTGTATCTGTAATCCCCACATCTGCATAGCACACCCAGAAACAATTACCTCAATGCCCAAGCTCTCCAAGTTCTCCAACAAATATCGATCCTGCGTCAAGAACATAGCTACCGGATACCTGCTCAAAGCATTGGCAACTACATTGGCTTTCCCAGGATGATATTGCAAAGAGATATCAAAATCCTTCATCAGTTCCAACCACCGACGCTACCTCATGTTCAACTCCTTCTACGTGAAAATGTACTTCAAGCTTTAGTGGTCTGTGAAGATCTCCACACGCTCTCCGTACAAGTAATGTTTCCACAACTTCAGGGCGAATATGACAGCTGCCAACTCCAAATCTTGGGTAGGATAGTTCTTTTTATGAGGACGCAATTGCCTGGATGCATAGGCAATCACTTTCCCATGCTGCTGAAGAACACAACCTAAACCCTTTTCCCGATGCATCACTATAAATAGTGAAACCTCCGGACCCTGATGGCAACGTCAAAATAGGAGCAGACGTCAACCTCTTCTTCAACTCTTCAAAAGCAACCTGGCAATCGTTCGTCCAAACAAACTCCACATCCTTCCTTGTGAGTCTGGTCATCGGCTCGGCAATCCTCGAAAAATCTTGCACAAACTTCCTGTAGTAGCCTGCCAATCCCAAGAAACTCCTGATCTCTGCTACCGAACTCGGAGTCTTCCAAGATTCCACTGCTGAAATCTTCTTCGAATCCACTGAAATACCATCACCAGTCACAACATGCCCCAAGAATTCTACTTTGTCCAAGAAAAACTCACATTTGGACAACTTTCCATACAGCTTCTCCATCTTCAGCACATCCAACACAATCCTCAAATGCTCCTCATGCTCCTCCGGTATCCTCGAGTATATGAGTATGTCGTCGATGAACACCACCACAAACTTGTCAAGGTACTGGTGGAACACCTTGTTCATCAAGTTCATAAATACCGCTGGTGCATTAGTCAAACCAAACGGCATCACCATAAACTCGTACTGACCATACCGAGTTCTAAAAGCAGTCTTCAGTATGTCCTCCGGCTTCACCTTCACTTGATGGTAGCCTGATCTCAAATCTATCTTAGAAAACACCTTCGCACCACTCAACTGATCAAACAGATCATCAATCCGTGGCAAAGGATACTTATTCTTGATAGTGAGATTATTCAAAGCCCTGTAATCAATGCACATGCGCACCGATCCATCCTTCTTTGGTACAAACAATACCGGGGCTCCCCATGGTGAAGAACTCGATCTGATAAACCCCTTATCCTGCAATTCGTCCACCTGCTTCTTCAACTCGACCAGCTCGCTGTTGTTTACTCAATAGACATATTACGAAATTGGTTCTGCACCTGGCACCAAGTCTATAGAAAATTCAATATCTCGATCTGGTGGCAATTCTGGCAATTCCTCAGGAAACATATCCAAGAATTCTGCTATCAACGGATGTGGCAACTCCTTGTCTTCCACCATAGCTCCACAAATAATGCTTTCTCCCTGCTCCGCAGCTCCTCTAGCAAACTCGAACTCTGGCTCTCCTGGCGAACCAAACAAAACTCTACCTCCTCTACAGTCTATACTAGCACGGTGCCTACTCAACCAATCCATCCTAAGTACAATATCATAGCTTGGAAGTGGCATTACAAGTAGACACGCACTCAACTCCTGGCCTCCCAAAGTAACTCTCCGATCCTTACAAATATCATTAACCAGGATAATGCCTCCCCTGGTCATGATCTTGCAAGTCCTAAGCAAAGACTCAGCTACTAAACTATGCTTCAGAGCAAAAGAAACAGATACAAAACTATGGAAAGCACCACTATCAAACAAAGCTAAAGCTGGAATAGAATCAAGAAGAATAGAACCTGCGATAACATTTCCGGTGGGTTCCTTCTCTTCGACGGTCATAGCAAACGCTCGTCCCTGCCGAGCACCTCCCTGCTGTTGATGCTGGACAAAATGCTGCTGCTGTGTCGGAAGCGGTCCCCTCGGCTGTGCTGCAGGTGGTCTCGTATGTGTCCTCGGAGCTGGAGCTGCTCCTTGAACTGCACGACGAGGACACTCCCTCGATTGATGCCCTTCAGTACCACAATACAAACAAACTCCTAGCCTCCTCCTGTAAACTTTCCAGATATGGCCGGGCTTCTTGCAGAAGTTGCATGGAGCCTGCTGTAACTGCCTCTGCTGCTGAGGTGCCTGGTAAAAAGGCACTCTAGCTGGAGTCTGGTTCTGCTGTGGCTGCTGGAAAGGTCTGGACTGGAAATGAGGACGTTTGGCAGATACTGCACTGCCGTTGGCCCCCAGAAAAGAATCACGGTCTCTCTTGGTCTTCAAACCCAGATCCCGCTCAACCTTGCGTGCCTCCACAAGTATCTCCGAGTATGTCTCATAAAAAGACGGAATGAGAATCTTCACCTCCCAGTTTAGACCCTCTCGGAAACGAATAGCTCGAACCTCCGGCTCCCTCACCAAGTACTCTGCAAATCGGCTCAACCTACCGAACTTCGCAGCGTATTCCTCCACAGACATGCTTCCCTGAATGAGACTCTCAAATTGTCTCCCAAGTCAAGCCTGTCTATCCGAGCGAAAAACTTCTTCTTGAAAAGGTCCTTGAATACTTCCCAAGATTGTCCTGCGTCAACTAGAACCGGCTCATTCCTGAACCAAGTGCGAGTGACGTCGAACAGTTGAAGTCCTACCGCCTCAACCTTCAGATCTTCAGAAAGACGGGACACCCTCATAAGATGCTCAATGTCCTCGAGCCAATCATCAGCATAGACGATGCCCTCCGTCCCTTTGAAAACCCTAGGCTCCAGTTTCTTGAAGTCCTGAATGTTGCCTGGCCGAAGCTGAGCAACTTGAGGAACAACCTGCTGCTGGATCGGAACTCCTCTCTCAACTACAGCACGAGCAAGCTGATGAGCACTCTCGATGCCCTGCCGTAGAACGTCGGTCTGCCTCTGATGTGCCTCTGACTGAGCCCTCTGTGCCTCGAGCATCTCACGAAACAGTGTAAACATCTGTGACGCCTCTGCTGGCACAAGAGGTGGAGGTGGAAGCCCCTCAGATACAGCTGGCACAGTCCTCTGAGTAGGTGGTGGACCTCCGAAAGCAGCTGACACTCCAATCACCGGAGAAGTGACTGGTGCAGGCCCTCGGGATATCGCAGACCTCTCAGAAGCTGCTCTCCCCTGCTGTGATCTAGTCTTAGGCGGCATCATGAGACAAAGCGAAAGAAAGAATCAATATGGCACAAGATGTAAGACATCAAGGAAAGGACAGTTTAAGAGATCAAGTATCAATATCAAAGGAGAATAGTTGAATCAAAAGAATTTTCCTAGATGTGATTGAGTATCTCAGCCTATATCCTATATCCTATCGCAGGCTCGCAGTAGTACAACTAAGTTGTCGTACTACCACGACATCACATACTTGTGAAGCTGAACCTGCATGGGCCACCACCAAAAATGTGTCACGACCCGCACCCGGGGTAAGGGTACTAGTCGGAAACAACGCCCAGCCTACGCCGCAGAATCGGCGGTAGAACGCTGTCTAGAAAGTCTATCTAATATAATGAACCACCAAAAGATAGTGTACTCAATCACAGAACTAAGATAGAATGAACACGGATCAGATAAGAATAGAATAGTTATCAACTCATGAGTTTAAAATAATACATCAATGAGTCTGAAGAGTAACAAAAATAAGCTGGAGACAAATCCAGTACAAAAGAATACTATCATACTACAAGCTATACTCCAGGGTCAACTGTCTCAGTTGGGATAAGTCCCTCTTGAGCCAGGGTCTCCGAATCTAAATCCACAACATCCTGGGGTCCATAATAGGTAGGGTACTCCTCAGTGTCATCTGGAAAAATATATCCAGTCAGGAAAGGAGCAGAGTACATCTCTAACAGCAGTTCTAATCCATGATAAAAACTATGTAACAGTAAATAGCTGTGGATAAACAAGATGCACAAAATAGATACAAGAGATATATAGACAATAAGGAAATACTGGAAAGAAATACAATAATGAACAATATGCCAATGAAACAATAATACTAATGACTAAGTGTGTGAGTACTAGCTTAACATGTGATCGGCTTGGGCAAGATACAATGCGGCCTGGCTAATCATACGTACGGTGCATGATCAACACTATTCGCTTACCAATACTTTATTCAATAGGGATTTGATCACATATCTATACTAATACTCCCTACCCCCAACTGGTATAATAGATCCAACCACGGTATGCTATGGCACTAGATTCCCCAAGAAGATAGCTAGTCTCCCCGAGAATCGGTGTCTGTACATGTACAAGATAACCAATGAACAATACTTGCACCATATACACCATATACCAAGGAATAACATCTCATGACGAGATCCGGATATACCAATCCGTGTAACCATAGTGTCGAGAGAAACATGTAAATCTACACTAGATACAACGAACATAGAGGATATCATAAATAAGAAACTATCAGAGAATGTACTCGCCTGAAATCCAAAGAACAGTCTCACAGATGTCTGACTCGGTGCCTCGAAGACCTAGATATGGAATACCACATTAAAACAAGGTCCCGGAAAGAGAACAAGTCAAACTAGTCAACTCCTAGGTCAATAAATAAATTCTAAGTCAAAAGTCAACTATGGTCAACTCTAAAGTCAAACATGGTCAAACCAAGGTCAACCTCACAAGAAAACTATATAAAATAATATAGAAATAAAATACAACAATTTAGGAATCAAAATTAGATCCCAAAAGATACTCACACAAAGTATACTAATAATACAAATAATACATACTCTAATATAATATATAAACAACCAATATTTATACAAATAAAATAATATATTATTACAAATATTATACCTCACAAAACACATATATATACACATATATATATATACAATAATAATATATAAAATATAATTTAAAACTGTCAAAGCGTCACTGAAAATACGGAGTTAAAAATACAATTTAATTAAAACAGCTTATAGTGACAGTCTCAACTGTCACAGAAAAATATCGCAAAAGCCACTGTGTAATAAAACCCACTGCTGCTACATTGGTGACAGTTAATCAACTGTCATCAAAAACTGTCGCCACTGCTGCTAAGATCCCGCCCGCAGCATTAATGACAGAACTGTCATTAATGCACAGTGGGCTACATCGGCTGCTGCTGACCCGCCTATTTAGCGACAGTTTCACTGTCACAAACCCACTGTCACTAAAACACATAAATATATATATATATAAATATATATATGCAATAATAATCACAATACATATATATAAATAAATAATTATATACTTATATATATATGCACATATAAACTTATAATTAAATACCAATAGTTACAACACATGCACATATTAATGTTCATATTTTACATGGCTAGAAGCACACCTAAAATATATATATTAATATACAAATAATTACATAATAATTATAAATAATATAATTACACATTAAACACATAAATATATATTTTACAAAACCTTTATGTATAATTTATTTTATTAACATAAGTACATATATAATTTCATGCAAGAAGCTACATATATATATATATACATCACATTAGAACACATAGAAATATATAGATCTATGCTACAATAAATACCATAATAAATACACTAAAATAATATATAATATCTATATATATTTACTAATTATAAATGAAGAATTTAAAGCATAAATAATTAAATCTACACATAAACACACCAAATTGGAAAGTTTCACACCGTATCCCACTAGATCTAGGATACGCATGTGACACGAGTCCAACACACAACCAAATGTACCCTGAAGGACACAAACAAGTCACAAATAATATTTATGAATAAATCAAATTGTCAAAAGTAAATTTATGTGTCCGTGTCAAAATACGACATATTCAAAGCCCCGTGTCGGAGGGAAAACCCCCAAAATGACACGTATCACCAAATAGTTGGGATACGAACCACATGTACCAAATTATGGACATGACACTAGTCCCAAACACATAAGCTCATGTCCAATTGATCTATAGGATCAATTGATATACACACAAAAAAAATGTAAATTCGGAATTCCAACAAAATTAACACAAAAAACACCATAACTTTCTCCATGGGTCTCCTATGAACACAAAACAAAGTCCTATGGGTAGTACATACATATAGGTTGATTTTACATGATTAAATCTCAGATTTAGAAGCTATTTAAATAGAAAAATCTGAATTATACCTATTGGGAGATGGATTCCCAATGAAACCTCCAATTGAGAAGAACTTGCTTCCAAATTGTAGATCCTTGCTCCTCTTTGTAGATCATTGCTTCCTTCTTCTAGATCCTTGCTTCCTTCTTTTCTAATGGTGAATTGGAAAGAATTTGGAATGAATTTGGTAGGGAATTGGAATGGAAATGGAGGGAATTTGGGAGTGGAAATTCTAGATCTAGATTTGGAATGAGAATAAGAGGAGAGAGAAATTTCCCCCCTCTTTTAATAGGCCGGCCTTGCCCCTCTCCCAAGCAATTGTAAAATATCCAATGTACCCCTTGGGGCCTCTCATGAAGAAATAATTAAGGAAGGAAGCTTCTAGTCTAATCACTTAATTAATTTAATCCATCTCCTTAACCATGGGCTTTCTAAATGGGCCAAATCTAACTATTTAATTCATGTTGGTCCATGGGTCCAAACTAAACTAGTTGGGTCTACTAAAATAAGTCCAAAATAATTAAATAACATCCAACAATAATTAAATAATACAACAAAAATTATTTACCATGCACAATATTTATTTAAATAGGAAATTACTAAAATATCATTTTTCCTAAAATATGGTAGTGACACCTTCTCTAGATCATTGGGTATCAAGACGGCACCAAATCTGCTAAGACGGCTAAACTCCACGTCATATATGTCTACGGTCATATTTCCTTATTCTAGATGTAGGAACTGGGAGTACAGGACATTTCTGACTATAGCCGGGAAATACTTCGCATTGAAGTACTCTAAGAACTGTTCCCATGTCTGGGTCTTGCCTATACTGCGCTCTATAGAATCCTACCAGTGATGGGCATTGCCTTTCAGTTGGGCCCTCACTACGGTCATCCAAAGGTCTAGATGTAGCTGAGAAGCCTCTAGTAACATCTCCATGTTGGCGACCCAATCGGAGATCCCCTCTGTAGTCTCGCTGTCCAAAAAGGTGTCCGGGCCCATCTGGCGGAACCCTCGTACAGTACCAACCGTCTGAGCTGGTGGAGGTGCTGGTACGGGTGCTGGGGTAGGTGTCCTTTCCAGGACTGCTATCAAACTCTATCTCAATGTCTCCGTCTGGTGCCACTGTGCCTGTATCATAGCCTGGAAGAACTGAAGCATCTGTGGCTGTCCATCTGATTGTGGCATCTTAGGTGGATAGGGTGGAGGTGGTGGCAATGGGACCTCCAGCTATACGATAGGTATCTCCTCAGATGTCGGCCTCTCAGTTTGTGGCATCGGTATATCCCCCGAAGTCTGGCCCTCGAATTGCTACGTGGGGATCGTCTGGGAAGTCTGTCCCTCGTGCTGCTGTGTAGGATCGCCCTGAGAAGTCTCGCGCCAATGTATCAGCGGGGCCTGTAGAATTACCGTGGCCCGTAGTGGTGGTTGCTCTCCAGGTAGTCCCTGGGATATCTCCTCTCTCTGGGTGGTGTCGGCTGGCACTACGGTACTGGGCGCTCCTCGTCCACTGTGCAAGTTCATCTTGCTGCAAGAGATAGAACTTCATTAAAAGAGTATGGAATCAGGCAAACGGGATGCAGATACTTAGAAGTAATACGACGGAAGTTCAAAGACGTAATCAAAGTGGATGAGACCTAGTAATTTCTATTCTATTGCAGGCTCGCTGGGCATGTTACCATACCATAAGCGATAAATATGACCTGCATGGGCCACCACTAAAATTATGTCATACCCCAGTCCCAAAATATACGGGACCAGGCCACGTGGCAATAGCCAGCTAATACGTCTCCGAAGAATTTTCCAATTTAATGGATCCTACGAAGAGTACTCCATTGTCCTAAAATACTAACAAGTCCAATACTAACATCAAAACAGGTAATCTAATCTCATCCACAATATACCCAAGAAGTACTAAAATAAATACTAAAAACTAAACATCAGTCCAAAATATCATACAAACCCACTACTATGACGAAATAAAAGTACTGCAAAGACAGATAAAAAGAGTAATGACTAGGGCATCGACTGACTAGATAATGATGCTCCCATCCTAGGTGGAAGGCCTACCAAATGATCACGAAAACTCTGACGGTAGCACCTCTAGCTCCTCCTCGGATGCATACCTCATCTCCTGTCCCGGTCCGTACACTGTAGGATAATATGCCTCATCCAAATCTGGAAGGGAACCAGGTCCTCAGAGGGACGTAACAAGATATATAGAAGCATGCCATATATAAATACTGAATAAAATAAAGGGTGTGCTAACCATCTAAGTGAATGCAATATGAGGACAACCTTGGTATGCATGGATAGGTATAGGTATAACGTCCATACTCCGAAGAGCATGGCATCTGCATAGTATAATGTCCATATTGCTCCGTAGAACATGGCATCTGAATATTATATCGTCTATATCGCTCCGTAGAACGTGGCATCTGAATAAAGCAAGTCATTGGATCCATGGCTCCTCCGGATACTACGGATTCCAATGTGTGTACCCCATACGCCTACTAGTTGTCCTCCCCTCCCAAAGTAGATATACAAGTCGAATACTCGACGTGCATACCACGTATTTATATGCCAAATCTCTACTAATTATATAATCCTGATTACGTACTAAACCGTGATGCATGTCACATGCACCGATAGCTAGTCGGGTACGCGAACCCGCATCCCAATATGAGTTTGTCACCGTGATACGTATAAGAGTGTCAGGTCTCGAAAGATATCAAAGTATCCTCCTAATGGGGGGTGAGTCTGCTAGTGACTAGGTCAAGTACACTACTCATCAACGCATTCGTCGACTGCACCCAAGTCAATCTCGGACGCGCACAGTTGTATAAAAGAATGCAACAAGATATCATACAACATTTGCATAATTCAAATTAAACAGTAAATATGGCAAGGTATCTTGCCTGGGTCCTTAAGTTGCGAATGCCAATAGCCTGCTCCTGAAGTCTCTCCTGACTGGTCCGGCGACCCTATACATATAATATAATATAGCAATTCGATCATCAGACACTAAAGTAATATACACAGAACTACTACGCTGCTCTTAGACATTAATGTAAGGGGTTACAGCTGGTCAACTACAGTGTCGCGTGTACACGCAGCTAAGACGTACACTTGTTTTGTCCTCACTTATCGTGTACCTCGAGGCAGCAAATTACCAAGGTTCTGGTTACGAAACTAATTACGTTTGTATAAAAAATATGTCCTTAATTATCATGTTAATGTGTACTTGGTCAATGTCTAGGTTTTTAGGTAAATCATGAAGTTCTTATTAACAAGTCATATTAACTGAGTAATTACTACTTATTAATTACTAATCTAATTTAAAAAAAACACACACACACACATTTTTTACTTAGGGTTTTACTATTTCTTGTGTCTGTTTGACGACACGACGACACCATGATACGTAAATTTTTAATAGAAACAACATACAATTACCTGGTCGTGGCCGGGGGGGTCTGTGCTCGTCGACGGCCTGCTCCTCCGGCGTTTGGCGGAGCTCCAGCGTGGCATGGGAAACAACGGCAGCAGCAACCTCGGCAGTAGTTGCAGCAGCGGCAGCAGCAACCTCGACAGCAGTGGCAGCGACAACATGGCGAGTGCTGGCGGTTGGGGACGGTGGTCAGGGTGGCGCTGGGTGGCTGAGATGGTGGTGGGCGGTGGTCAGGCGGGCTGGAGGTAGTCGGGGTCAGGTAGAGTTGGAGTCGAGGATAACGCAGGGCGGTGATGGTAATGTTGAGGATGGTGAGGGAGTGGTGGTTGGTGATGGTGCAGGTGATGGTGTTGATAGTGCTGGGGTGGTAGAGACGGTGAGGCTGGGGCGGTGGTTGGCGGTGGTCAGGAGGTTGGAGGTGGTGATTGTCGGGGAAGGGAGGCAAAGGTAATAGTGTTGAGGATGGTGATGATGATTGCGGGGACTGACGGTGCTGCTGGAGGTTGGGAGGCGGTGGTCAGACGTCGACGGGGAGGGGTAGGCGGTCAGGTGGCTGAGGTGGTGGCGGTTGGAGGTGATGATGGAGTCGGGGAAGGAGAAAAGGGTGATCGACTAAGGTTTTATTAGGTTAGGGCTTTGGTATTCTAGGGTTTTAAAGAGAGAGAAAAGCATTTATATAGAAGAGAGGAAGAGGGGTTTGACCTCGGGAATTAGGCCGACCCTCTCCTTGGAGTGGGGAACATGTCCACATGAAGGGGTGTAGGTTGTACATGGGCTAGGTTGGGTCTAGCTTTGGGTGCGGTTGGTCTCCAATTTCAAATAGGAATGGAAAATTATGAATAGTTAAATTTATTTAGGATTTATACATGGACGTTTGTAACGAATATTGCGCAGCTAGAATGAAGCATAATATAGAGTATTTAAGAGTTACACAAGGGTTGGAATGATAGTCTGACATGTCTAGGAAGTGTATATGAAATTTGTTTGCAAGTAAATGCTAGTGTAACGCTCCAACTATCGAAGCAACGGTAAGGGGTACTAATTAATATAATTATTGCACATTAATCTAATTTACTGTATTCAACTCTAATTGTCACCAATTTAATCCTAGTCTCTCTATCTAAGCTAAATAAACCTAAATTTGGTCGAGGGGGTTTACAATCCCAAAAGGCCTTAGTTTAGGCCTTTGAATTCTAATATATTGTAGAAGCATTAAAAATAATGCAGGCCGAATAGAGGTTATGTCCCCCCTCAAAAAAGAAACCAAGTGGCAGAGAAGCCACATGTGGCCTGATCAACCTAGCCACAGAGACGACACATGCGGCCTTATCAACCAAAGATCTAAAAGTCGCATAGTATACTATATGCGTCCTGAACGACCACGGAGCATGGAGCCGCATAAGACCCCCCTGATACAGAATTTGATTTCTGTCAAACTCTCTGACACATCACTCATCACACTGAGACGCTTCGAGACTCGTGAAGACGGAGGCTAAAAAAGACAAAAAGTCATATCAACTCATTGATGACCTCGACAAACGTGCTACGCCATGTGCTCACTCACATGCGGCTACATACCCATGCGACCTCGTTATTATGCGGCCAGAATGTCCATCCGACCAAGGTTAGATGAGAGCTCGCATACGGCTATGTACCTATGCAGCTACATACCCATGCAGCCTCATCATTATGCGGCCAGAGTGTCCATCCGACCAAGGCCAGACGAGAACTCATATGCGGCTATATACCCATGCGTCCTCATTATTATGCGGTCAGAGTGCCCCTCCGACCAAGGCCATAAGGGAGCTCACATGCGGCTATGTGCCAATGCGGCCTCATTATCATGCAGCCAAAATGTCCACCAGATAAAGGCCAAAAAAGAGCACGTATGCGACCATGATACTATTCAGCCATGACGTTATGCGAATCTTGACTTACAGGATCTTTTGTTCCAACCGAAGAAGATTTCTCGTACGGTCAGTGCTGACTATGTTGCCAATTGACCAAGTTACGCACACAATGGATTAAAAATAACCCAGAGATCTCATCAACAGAGAATCCCAGCTAAAGTCACATGGCAGCCTGCTCATGGATTGCGGCTACAGTTGCAATCGTATTCTATAGAATGATCCCCCTACGACAACAAAACAGAAGCATATGTGGCACCTATAGCCCATCAGTATGATGGCTATAAATATGAGCAACTTGGACGTTCCAAATAGATGATTTTTCTGCTTTAGAGACCATACAAAGGTGGAGCTACGTACGTGCACACAAGCTCAGGAGAGAGAAGAGAAGAGAGCATCATCATTCCCTCGTCAGACCATCAGTGGAGTAATGGAGTCGTTATAGCACTCGATCTCCATTGTTACACTACCCAGACTAAATATTGTACTTAGATCTTCTGCTTAGAATTTCTTTTTTTGTTTGTTATTAAACGAAAGTGTACCTAAACTCACTTGTAATGGTGAACAAGATGGTGACTCTGCTGGAGACATCCTTCTCCTCTGATGAGAAGACAGTGAAGCACTCTGATGTGGCCAAACTGGGATCTACATAGAGGATGCTAGTGGTGCACTTCGACCAACAAGTGTTGATAAAATGCTCTTCGAGGATAGCTCGTGTCCTTATCCAAGGCTAGCAAAGCCTAAGAAGACCCGCATGACATGAGTAGCAAAGGCCGATGTGCCTTACCCAACTGTGGAGAATGTGCTCCCCGCTTCTATCTCTGTTGCTGAAGACGCACACTATACGTCCACCCAGGCTGACCCTATTCATGCGGCAGTAAGGACTGTGAAGAAATATGCTTAACGCCGAAACTCTAGCAAAGGAAAATACTACGATACCAAAAGTTTGGGTGCTGAGGCAAGTTCTATGCAGCTACAGCAGAAGCCGTATAAGTCGACAACCTTAGGCAAAATTCCATATACGACACTGGTCGACGGCCGCATGTAAATAGCCACATGTGGCCAGGACAGCCACAGAAGTTTTGTCTTTGACCGAATTTTATGCAACGCTGACTCTATGCGCCTTGCTAAAAAAAAAGAGGATGTGAACTTGGACTCTTCATACTACGCACCGACGCGTGCTAGGACGAAGAATTCTATGGCAATGCGAGATCGTCAAGCTCAAGCAATTGCTCATTTGACCGACGGCCAGTAGCGCCTCTTACTATGTGTGCCCCTGACGAAAGTTATATAAAATCGGCCCATGCGTCCAGCCCGCAGTGGCAATTGGTCATGTTCAGTCTAAAGAGTCTTCCATTGAAAACTTGGGGCAAGTTTATGTACGAACCCCAGGTCAGAAAGCAAAATCAACACCTACGTGCCCATGTGCCCGATCTACCCGGGCCCATAAGAAGGGCGCAAAGGTGAGTCAGCCCTCGCTTGACTTGTGCAACATGATCAATCGTAAACACAAAGCGAGAAAAATAACTACGGCATACGAAGTGTCCTTCCTAGGGAATCACTGTGCCAAGATTTTATCAAATATTGTTGTAACAAAACAACAGTACCTACAAAAAGTTAGTCGGCATTCCAACAGCAACAGCCAAAGGCACCCACCCGGCTGCAACCTGGGAACATGTGAAAGCACCAAAGGAAGATGAGATTCCCTTTGCCTCATGCTATTTTGCTCGAAAGGCCCCCTCCATGAAGGGAGGCCAGAAGTCCAACACCTCCAGTCCGTCGCTCTCGTCCAGCGAGTCAAGAAGACGGATCCAAGGAAGATAAGCAGCAGAACCCGCGGAAGGTATCTTTCTAGGCACCCGCTCAAAGAAGAAACTGTCAGCCAATGGGGGTAGTTCTTCCTCAGGACCCCAGGTGGCTACGCAAGTTGGGGGTTGTAATCCCCTAGACCTCTATAACAATCCGATGTTCCGTAAAGATGATGACTCCCAAGGAACAGATACTGAGGTCCCTGGGGGTAGCGACCCTCGTCAAGTGGATGCAGCTTCCTATCTTTGGGGTAGTGTTCCCTCTGAGTCTGAAGATGATGCAATACTTCCAACTTTATCGGAGGACCATTCACTGTAAGAGTCTGAGGCAGAAAGTGTGAGCTCTACCGTCCCTTCTATTTCTTTCCATGTAAGAACGATATATATGGCAGGGGACGATCACGAGGGCCCCAATGATCGATAGCACCCTAAAACCCTCGAGGGCATGATACAGACCATGCGTGGGTCGATATAAGCCTTAACCCAGACTATGCTAAAAATCAAGGAAAATATGGCCCCAAAACCAGCAAGGGCCTCTGGTCAAGCAAGCTTGGTCCCCAGGACCAACGAGAATTCCAATACAAATATTCCACCCGCTGGCGATAACCATCCGCTACTCGGATCGCCTGCTCTTTATTTAGTCGATGAAACTCGAAAAGCAATACGGGAGGTACGAGAACTCCAGACCCGCAGAGACTCCAAAATCAATAGAAACTTATTCCTTCGAAGACGATGATGTCATGGCAATCTTTGACGTATTAATGCAGGGAAACAAGCTTTAGCTCCCCGATGTCAAATGCCCTGTTGAGACAGCCGAGGTGAATAATCCAAAGTACTGCCACTACCATCATTACGTCTATCATGTGATACAGAACTACTACACAATAAAGCGGTACATTCAACGGCTGCTTGATACCAAGACCCTCACTCTGGACTTCGATGATAAGATAGTTGTCACAAACATGTTATCTCTCCAGTTCGACAACTTTTCTGTGATAGAAGTCCAAGACGGATTAATCCCCATCTCCTGGGCAATAATGGAGGTTATCAATCTTTCGCCTGCTCGTAACCAAATAGCCGAGTTGATATCTCTCACCACATCACGGAGGAAGGTCATTTTGGTCCATCATGACCTTGCTCTAGACTTGATGCAACAGATAACACATTCTGCCACCAAGTCTAAGGGTAAGAAGTCTAAGTCCTGCTACACGGTTTCTATCCCTTCCGAAGAAGCTATAGCAGGAACAACGAGGTCAGGACTAGTGTACCAATGAGAGAATGATATTCTCGACAATGGTGTGCCCTAAATCGTCTTATCCAATCCGGGTCTATCCCAGCCTCCAGCAGCCGACAAGTCAAAGCAGAAAGAAACTTTATTTGTCGACAGACCTCTGCACAAAGATACAACTTAGGGACTGGAGAAGCCTTACAATTTTGACATGTTGGCACAACTGGCTAATACTCCAATGAAGTTATCACTATTCTAGATTCTCAGACTCTCCAAAGATACTCGGGTTACTCTAAGTGAGGCATTACAAAATGCCGATACCTACATATTGCAAGTCAAGCTGCCAGCTGAGGATCCTGCCACATGCTCATACTGTAATAATGTGATGGAAGTGATATCCAATATCACGTTCTCACAGCAAGACATGTTGTTGAAGAACAATTGGCATGATCGTCCTCTGTATTACATATGGTACATCGGCCCCATCAAGATAGACTGGATGCAGATCGATCCCAGTTCATAAATCAATATCATCCCGCAAAGTCTGCTTCAGACTCTGGGTATCCCGATGCATCGCCTGACAGCGAACAAATCTGCCATCAGTGGCTTCAATGCTGGAAGAAGCTACCCTCTGGGCAAGATTCGCTTGAAATGTCATATCGACGACTTGAAAACAGAGGTCACCTACTACGTCATAGACGTAGACGTGTCCTATAACGTCTTGTTGGGACATCTATGGATACATCAATATATGATCATACCATCAAACTTGTACCAGTGCTTGAAGTACGTGGACGATCACGACAGCATTAAGACAAAATTTGTCGATGTTGATCCATTCAAAGGGGTCGAGGGATACTACTCTGACTCGATCCTCTACAAGAAAGTCCACCAAGATGAAGGTGATAATGATGCCTATGATAAGGCATATACCGAGACAATATCGGATGAGCCCTTAAGAGTCTATCTCAAAGAATACTCTCCCGACACAGCTCCTCCCCTCAGGATGAAACTACACATGAAAGCACCTGAGCCTCTGGTCGTTCACTTCCTTAGACCGAGTCGACCACTGAAGGAAGATCTAGTGCCTACTATGACTTTCGAACCTCTAATGGTAAAGTTGCACAGGAGACCTCCAAAGCCCTCGCTCGCACTAGGGGTAGATCTTGGGAAGGATGAACTAGAGAAGTATGTAGCTGCTTATGCTAACGTCCCTTCTCTCGGTGATATAATTCTGGAAGACGAGATACCTTATTTTATCAATAAAAGACTATCTTTGAACTACTTGGATATTGTACATCTTAACACATTATATTCTATGGAGCACGGTCTGGGCCGACACCTGCACACATAAGTGACTACCACCTATGCTGCAAACCAAATTCTCTTCAGTCAGAACTCCTACTTCATAGTTCCAGCAAGGAAGAGGGGAGACAAACTCATCTTCTTCGGCAGAGTAAAAAATCCCCAATCCCTTAACCGGAGGAACTGGAGCCAGAACTAGATACCGGCAACATGCAACTTTATCGGTACAATTCTCGAGCCAAGCACCTCATCCAGAAGATATGGTACGATCTGAAAGCCGCTAAGGGCTTAAACTACGGCAAAGGCCGACGGGTACCTCTGCGTTTGTAGGCTTCTACAAGTAAGCCCGGGGATTACTACCATAAGGCTAAGCATGGTTTAGTGTACATCATGTCTTCCATAACCCCCGAAGGCTTGAACTAAGAAGATGAGTTAGACTCTCACTCTTCAAAAAATTTCTCTTGGGACTCCGACACAAGTATCAGAGAGATACTCAAGCAAACATTGTCTGCCAACATGGTGTCAGCCGACCCTGAGAAAGACGACGAGGATCCAGCTGGACTCTTTAATTTAGAACCATGGACCCAATGCCTAGACACACAATGGAAGATATGGTTCAAACAACGAGAACCTTCCAGTGAGGACAAAGTCATATAAATCGATCTAGGCGACGAATCCTCGCCTAAACCTATCTTTATTAGCAAGAGTCTGTCTAATGAGGATCGAAAATTCCTTCTATCGTCAGGGAATACATCGATGCCTTTGCCTGGAGTTACGAATACATGCCTGGGCGGGACCCCCAAATTATGGTCCATAAATTCAACATCTTTCGAAACGCTAAGCAGTCAAGCAATAACAATGACGATTCTGGCCGGACATTAAAAATGCCATCAAAACTGAAGTCAACAAACTGATAGCTAGTGGTTTCGTCCGCAAAGAACAACATTAGGATTGGGTAGCCAACATCGTGCCCGTCGTCAAAAAGAATAAAAAGATCCGGATCTGCATTGACTTTCACGATCTAAATGCGGCATGCCCTAAGGACGAGTTTCTCCTTCCGATCCCAGATATAATGATCGATAACACTTATGGCTTCGAGCACATGTCCTTCATGGACGGGTTCTTAGGATACAATCAAATCAAGATATTTTCTAACGACGAAAAGCACATATCATTCTGAACACCGATAGGAGTATACTGCTACACAGTTATGCTATTTGGTCTAAAGAATATCGGTGCACATATAAGTGAGCTATGAGCACCATCTTTCATGAAAATATATGTAAGATGGTAGAGTTTTACGTTGATGACATCGTTGCCAAGATCGAGTAGATCCAAAGGTGATCACCTCTGGGACTTGAAGACTGTGTTCGACCATATGCGTGCGCACCAGCTCAAGATGAATTCCACCAAATACTTTCTAGGATTCTCCAATGGCAAGTTCATAGATTTTGTTATAACTTTGAAGGGTATCCACGTAGACCCTGCCAAGACTAAAAAAATTCTTAAAATGCGCCCACCGAAGAACCTCAAAGAACTTGTAAAGAAAGAGTTCTTTGTCTGGAGTGAAGAATGCTAACGCGACTTCGACGACATCAAGGATTATCTGATGAATCCTCCAGTATTGGTGGCCCCCGTTGTGGAAAGACCCTTCTTACTGTATGTATAGGAAATTGATCACTCCCTTTGGGCTTTGTTAGTCCAGACAAGTGATGCAGGTCACATATATGCCATCTACTATTGTCACTACCATATTTTAGGAAAAAGGATATTTTAGTAATTTCCTATTTAAATAAATATTGTGCATGGTAAATAATTTTTGTTGTATTATTTAATTGTTGTTGGATGTTATTTAATTATTTTAGACTTATTTTAGTGGACCCAACTAGTTTAGTTTGGACCCATGGACCAACATGAATTAAATAGTTAGACTTGGCCCATTTAGAAAGCCCATGGTTAAGGAGATGGATTAAATTAATTAAGTGATTAGACTAGAAGCTTCCTTCCTTAATTATTTCTTCATGAGAGGCCCCAAGGGGTACATTGGACATTTTATAATTGCTTGGGAGAGGGGCAAGGCCGGCCTATTAAAAGAGGGGGGAAATTTCTCTCTCCTCTCATTCTCATTCCAAATCTAGATCTAGAATTTCTCACTCCCAAATTCCCTCCATTTCTATTCCAATTCCCTACCAATTCATTCCAAATTCTTCCCAATTCACCATTAGAGAAGGAGGAAGCAAGGATCTAGAAGAAGGAAGCAAGGATCTACAAAGAGGAGCAAGGATCTACAATTTGGAAGCAAGTTCTTCTCAATTGGAGGTTTCATTGGGAATCCATCTCCCAATAGGTATAATTCAGATTTTCCCATTTAAATAGCTTCTAAATCTGAGATTTAGTCACGTAAAATCAACCTATATGTATGTACTACCCGTAGGACTTTGTTTTGTGTTCATAGGAGACCCATGGAGAAAGTTATGGTACTTTTTGTGTTAATTTTGTTGGAATTCCGAATTTACATTTTGTTGTGTGTATCAATTGATCCTATAGATCAATTGGACATGAGCTTATGTGTTTGGGGCTAGTGTCGTGTCCATAATTTGGTACATGTGGTTCGTATCCCAACTATTTGGTGATATGTGTCATTTTGGGGGTTTTCCCTCCGACACGGGGCTTTGAACATGTCGTATTTTGACACGGACACATAGATCTACTTTTGACACTTTGATTTATTCATAAATATTATTTGTGATTTGTTTGTATCCTTCGGGGTGCAATTGGTTGTGTGTTAGACTCGTGTCACATGCGTATCCTAGATCTAGTGGGATACGGTGTGATACTCTCCAATTGTGTAGATTTTTGAATAGATCTAATTATGTATGGTTTAAATTCTTCAATTATAATTAGTAAATATATATAGATATTATATATTTATTTTGTGTATTATTGTAGCATAGATCTATATATTTTTGTGTGTGCTAATATGATGTACAAATATAATATGTAGCTTTCTTGCATATAATTATATATGTACTTATGTTAATAGTATAAATTATACATAAATATTTTATAAAATATATTTATGTGTTTATTTGTGTAATTATATTATTTATAATTATTATGTAATTATTTGTATATTAATGTATATATTTTAGGTGTGCTTCTAGCCATGTAAAATATGAACATTAATATGTGCATGTGTTGTAACTATTGGTATTTAATTATAAGTTTATATGTGCATATATATAAGTATATAATTATTTATTTATATATATGTATTGTGATTATTATTGCATATATATATTTATATATATATATATTTCTGTGTTTTAGTGACAGTGGATTTGTGATAGTGAAACTGTCGCTAAATAGGCGGGTCAGCAGCAGCCGCTGTAGCCCACTGTGCATTAATGACAGTTCTGTCATTAATGCTGCAGGCAGGATCTTAGCAGCAGTGGCGACAGTTTTCAGTGACAGTTGATTAACTGTCACCAATGCAGCAGCAGTGGGTTTTATTACACAATGGCTTTTGCGACGTTTTCTGTGACAGTTGAGACTGTCACTATAAGCTGTTTTAATTAAATTGAATTTTTAACTCCCTGTTTTCAGTGACGCTTTGGCAGTTTTAAATTATATTTTATATATTATTATTGTATATATATATATGTGTATATATATGTGTTTTGTGAGATATAATATTTGTAATAATATATTATGTTATTTGTATACATATTGGTTTGTATATATATTATTTTAGGGTATGTATTATTTGTATTATTAGTATACTTTGTGTGAGTATGTTTTGGGATCTAATTTTTATTCCTAAATTGTTGTATTTTATTTCTATATTATTTTATATAGTTATCTTGTGAGGTTGACCTTGGTTTGACCATGTTTGACTTTAGAGTTGACCATAGTTGACTTTTGACTTAGAATTTATTTATTGACCTAGGAGTTGACTAGTTTGACTTGTTCTCTTTCCGGGACCTTGTATTAATGTGGTATTCCATATCTAGGTCTTCGAGGTACCGAGTCAGACATCTGTGAGACTGTTCATTGGACTTCAGGCGAGTACATTCTCTGATAGTTTCTCATTTATGATATCCTCTATATTCGTTGTATCTAGTGTAGATTTACATGTTTCTCTCGACACTATGGTTACACGGATTGGTATATCCGGATCTCGTCATGAGATATTATTCCTTGGTATATGGTGTATATGGTGCAAGTATTGTTTTATTGGTTATCTTGTACATGTACAGACACCGATTCTCGGGGAGACTAGCTATCTTCTTGGGGAATCTAGTGCCATAGCATACCGTGTTTGGATCTATTATACCAGTTAGGGGTGGAGAGTATTAGTATAGATATGTGATCAAATCCCTATTGAATAAAGTATTGGTAAGCGAATCGTGTTGATCATGCACCGCACGTATGATTAGCCAGGCCGCATTGTATCTTGCCCAAGCCGATCACATGTTAAGCTAGTACTCACACACTTAGTCATTAGTATTATTGTTTCATTGGCATATTGTTCATTATTGTATTTCTTTCCAGTATTTCCTTATTGTCTATATATCTCTTGTATCTATTTTGTGCATCTTGTTTATCCACAGCTATTTACTGTTACATAGTTTTTATCATGGATTAGAACTGCTGTTAGAGATGTACTCTGCTCCTTTCCTGACTGGATATATTTTTCCAGATGACACTGAGGAGTACCCTACCTATTATGGACCCCAGGATGTTGTGGGTTTAGATTCGGAGACCCTGGCTCAAGAGGGACTTATCCCAACTGAGACAGTTGACCCTGGAGTGTAGCTTATAGTATGATAGTATTCTTTTATACTGGATTTGTCTCCAGCTTATTTTTGTTACTCTTCAGACTCATTGATGTATTATTTTAAACTCATGAGTTGATGACTATTCTATTCTTATCTGATTCGTGTTCATTCTATCTTAGTTCTGTGATTGAGTACACTATCTTTTGGTGGTTCATTATATTAGATAGACTTTCTAGACAGCGTTCTACCGCCGATTCTGCGGCGTAGGCTGGGCGTTGTTTCCGACTAGTACCCTTACCCCGGGTGCGGGTCGTGACACATTTTTGGTGGTGGCCCATGCAGGTCTAGCTTCACAAGTATGTGATAACGTGGTAGTGCGACAACTTAGTTGTACTACTGCGAGCCTGCAATAGGATATAGGATATAGGCTGAGATACTCAATCACATCTAGGAAAATTCTTTTGATTCAACTATTCTCCTTTGATATTGATACTTGATCCCTTAAACTGCCCTTTCCTTGATGTCTTACATCTTGTGCCATATTGATTCTTTCTTTCGCTTTGTCTCAGGATGCCGCCTAAGACTAGATCACAGCAGGGGAGAGCAGCTTCTGAGAGGTCTGCGATATCCCGAGGGCCTGCACCAGTCACTTCTCCGGTGATTGGAGTGTCAGCTGCTTTCGGAGGTCCACCACCTACTCAGAGGACTGTGCCAGCTGTATCTGAGGGGCTTCCACCTCCACCTCCTATGCCAGCAGAGGCGTCACAGATGTTTACACTGTTTCGTGAGATGCTCGAGGCACAGAGGGCTCAGTCAGAGGCACATCAGAGGCAGACCGACGTTCTACGGCAGGGCATCGAGAGTGCTCATCAGCTTGCTCGTGCTGTAGTTGAGAGAGGAGTTCCGATCCAGCAGCAGGTTGTTTTTCAAGTTGCTCAGCTTCGGCCAGGCAACATTCAGGACTTCAAGAAACTGGAGCCTAGGGTTTTCAAAGGGACGGAGGGCATCGTCTATGCTGATGATTGGCTCGAGGACATTGAGCGTCTTATGAGGGTATCCCGTCTTTCTGAAGATCTGAAGGTTGAGGCGGTAGGACTTCAACTGTTCGACGTCGCTCGCACTTGGTTCAGGAATGAGCCGGTTCTAGTTGACGCAGGACAATCTTGGGAGGTATTCAAGGACCTTTTCAAGAAGAAGTTTTTCGCCCGGATAGACAGGCTTGACTTAGGGAGACAATTTGAGAGTCTCATTCAGGGAAGCATGTCTGTGGAGTAATACGCTGCAGAGTTCGGTAGGCTGAGCCGATTTGCAGAGTATCTGGTGAGAGAGCCGGAGGTTCGAGCTATTCGTTTCCGAGAGGGTCTAAACTGGGAGGTAAAGATTCTCATTCCTTCTTTTTATGAGACATACTCGGAGATACTTGCGGAGGCACGCAAGGTTGAGCGGGATCTGGGTTTGAAGACCAAGAGAGACCGTGATTCTTTTTTGGGGGCCAACGGCAGTGCAGTATCTGCCAAACGTCCTCATTTCCAGTCCAGACCTTTCCAGCAGCCACAGCAGAACCAGACTCCAGCTAGAGCACCTTTTCACCAGGCACCTCAGCAGCAGAGGCAGTTACAGCAGGCCCCATGCAACTTCTGCAAGAAGCCCGGCCATATCTGAGAAGTTTGCAGGAGGAGGCTAGGAGTTTGTTTGTATTGTGGTACTGAAGGGCATCAATCGAGGGAGTGTCCTCGTCGTGCAGTTCAAGGAGCAACTCCAGCTCCGAGGACACAGACGAGACCACCTGCAGCACAGCCGAGGGGATCGCTTCCGACACAGCAGCAGCGTTTTGTCCAGCATCAACAGCAAGGAGGTGCTCGGCAGGGACGAGCGTTTGCTATAACCGTCGAAGAGGAGGAACCCATAGGAGATGTCATCGCAGGTTCTATTCTTCTTGATTCCATTCCAGCTTTAGCTTTGTTTGATAGTGGTGCTTCCCATAGTTTTGTATCTGTTTCTTTTGCTCTGAAGCATGGTTTGGTAGCTGAGTCTTTGCTTAGGACTTGCAAGATCATGACCGGGGGAGGCATTATCCTGGTTAATAATATTTGCAAGGATCGGAGAGTTACTCTGGGAGGCCGGGAGTTGAGTGCGTGTCTACTTGTAATGCCACTTCCAAGCTATGATATTGTACTTGGGATGGATTGGTTAAGTAGGCACCGTGCTAGCATAGACTGTAGAGGAGGTAGAGTTTTGTTTGGTCCGCCAGGAGAGCCAGAGTTCGAGTTTACTAGAGAAGCTGCGGAGCCGGAAGAAGGCATTATTTGTGGAGCTATGGTAGAAGACAAGGAGTTGCCACATCCGTTGATAGCAGAATTCTTGGATGTGTTTCCTGAGGAATTGCCAGGATTGCCACCAGGTCGAGATATTGAATTTTCTATAGACTTGGTGCCAGGTGCAGAACCAATTTCGCAATATGTCTATAGAGTAAACAACAGCGAGCTGGTCGAGTTGAAGAAGCAGGTGGACGAATTGCAGGATAAGGGGTTTATCAGATCGAGTTCTTCACCATGGGGAGCCCCGGTATTGTTTGTACCGAAGAAGGATGGATCGGTACGCATGTGCATTGATTACAGGGCTTTGAATAATCTCACTATCAAGAATAAGTATCCTTTGCCACGGATTGATTATCTGTTTGATCAGTTGAGTGGTGCGAAGGTGTTTTCTAAGATAGATTTGAGATCAGGCTACCATCAAGTGAAGGTGAAGCCGGAGGACATACAGAAGACTGCTTTTAGAACTCGGTATGGTCAGTTCGAGTTTATGGTGATGCTATTTGGTTTGACTAATGCACCAGCGGTATTTATGAACTTTATGAACAACGTATTCCACCAGTACCTTGACAAGTTCGTGGTGGTATTCATCGACGACATACTCATATACTCGAGGACACTGGAGGAGCATGAGGAGCATTTGAGGATTGTGTTGGATGTGCTGAGGAAGGAGAAGTTGTATGGGAAGTTGTCCAAATGTGAGTTTTTCTTGGACAAAGTAGAATTCTTGGGGCATGTTGTGACTGGTGATGGTATTTCAGTGGATCCGAAGAAGATTTCAGCAGTGGAATCTTGGAAGACTCCGAGTTCAGTAGCAGAGATCAGGAGTTTCTTGGGATTGGCAAGCTATTACAGGAAGTTTGTGCAAGATTTTTCGAGAATTGCTGAGCCGATGACCAGACTCATAAGGAAGGATGTAGAGTTTGTTTGGACGAAGGATTGCCAGGTTGATTTTGAGGAGTTGAAGAAGAGGTTGACGTCTGCTCCTATTTTGACGTTGCCATCAGGGTCCGGAGGTTTCACTATTTATAGTGATGCATCGGGGAAGGGTTTAGGTTATGTTCTTCAACAGCATGGGAAGGTGATTGCCTATGCATCCAGGCAATTGCGTCCTCATGAAAAGAACTATCCTACCCATGATTTGGAGTTGGCAGCTGTCGTATTCGCCCTGAAGTTGTGGAAACATTATTTGTACGGAGAGCGTATGAAGATCTTCACAGACCACAAAAGTTTGAAGTACGTTTTCACGCAGAAGGAGTTGAACATGAGGCAGCGTCGATGGTTGGAACTGATGAAGGATTTTGATATCTCTTTATAATATCATCCTGGGAAAGCCAATATAGTTGCCGATGCTTTGAGCAGGTATCCGGTAGCTATGTTCTTAACGCAGGATCGATATATGTTGGAGGACTTGGAGAGCTTGGGCATTGAGGTGATTGTTCCTGGTGGTGCTATGCAGATGTAGGAATTGCAGATACACTCAGATTTGATGGACAGGATCAAGGCAGCACAGTATGATGATGTATCTTTGAGGAGTATCAGAGCTCAGGTGAGAGCAGGATTAGAGGATAATTTCACTATTGCAGAGGGTGGATCCTTGAGGCGTGGAGTTAGATTGTGTGTGCCTAGTGGGGAGTTGCGCGAGGAGGTGTTGCAGGAAGCGCATCGCTCTCAGTATTCCATACATCCAGGTGCTAACAAGATGTATCGGGATATGCGAGAGAGTGTGTGGTGGTATGGCATGAAGAGGGAAGTGGCACAGTTTGTATCCAGATGCTTAGTGTGCCAGCAGGTAAAAGCCGAGAGGCAGAGGCCAGGAGGGTTACTTCAGCCATTACCCATTCCAGAATGGAAGTGGGAACACATTACTATGGATTTTGTGTCCGGACTTCCACGATCTCCAGGAGGGAAAGACGCGATTTGGGTCATTGTTGATAGATTGACCAAGTCGGCCCACTTTTTGCCTTTCAAAGTGGGTTTGTCTACGGAGAAGCTGGCAGAGATGTATGTGAGGCAGATCGTTAGGATACACGGAGTTTCCGTCAGCATAGTCTCAGATCGAGATAGTCATTTCACTTCTCATTTCTGGAGGAGTTTGCAGGAGAGTTTGGGCACTTAGCTCAAGTTCAGTACTGCATATCATCCCCAGACAGATGGGCAGTCAGAGAGGACTATCCAGACTCTCGAGGATATGTTGCACACTTGTGTAGTAGATTTCGGGGGTTCTTGGGAGGACCATCTCTATTTGGTAGAGTTTGCTTACAACAACAGTTACCAGGCCAGTATAGAGATGTCACCTTTTGAAGCTCTATATGGTCGGAGGTTTCGTACTCCTTTGTCTTGGGACGATGTTGGAGAGAGAATTTTGCTTGGGCCAGAGATGGTTGTGGATGCAGCGGAGAAGATTCATTTGATCAGAGACAGACTTCGAGTGGCGCAGGACAAACAGCGGCATTGGGCCGATAGCCATCGGAGACCTTTGGAGTTTGAGGTATAGTTTAGATTTTGTTTGTGCTTATTCTTGTTTGTTATAGATTAAGTTCTTAAGATGGTATTTTGTTCTAGGTGGGTGGTTTGGTGTTTCTGAGGATTTCTCCGACACGAGGCACGATTCGCTTCGGTGGAGGCGGAAAGCTTAGTCCGCGATTCATCGGACCTTTCACTATTCTAGAGAGGGTCGGTGCAGTTGCTTATAGACTAGACTTGCCACCTGCATTGGAGGGAGTGCACAACGTGTTTCATGTGTCGCAGTTGAGACGATACGTGGTAGATCCTAGTCATGTATTGGATCACTCGGAGATAGAGGTGGGCCCTACTCTTAGCTATCCAGAGCAGCCAGTTGAGATTCTGGATCGGAGAAAGAAGGTGCTGAGGAACCAGACTATTCCTTTGGTGCACGTCGCATGGAGGCATCACTCTCCGGGAGAGTCTACCTGGGAGAGAGAGGATGACATGCGAGAGCGTTATCCATATTTGTTTGTACCTTGAGGTATGTTATTTCTAGTTATGTTCTGTTCATTGTTATGTTCTGTTCATTAGTTAGTTGTGATTCTTTAGTTCTGTTCTGTGTTTTTCTGGGGGTAGTTTTCGTCTTTGAATTTCGAGGACGAAATTATTTAAGGAGGGTAGACTTGTCACTACCATATTTTAGAAAAAAGGGTAATTTAGTAATTTCCTATTTAAATAAATATTGTGCATGGTAAATAATTTTTGTTGTATTATTTAATTATTGTTGGATGTTATTTAATTATTTTGGACTTATTTTAGTGGACCCAACTAGTTTAGTTTGGATCCATGGACCAACATGAATTAAATAGTTAGACTTGGCCCATTTAGAAAGCCCATGGTTAAGGAGATGGATTAAATTAATTAAGTGATTAGACTAGAAGCTTACTTCCTTAATTATTTCTTCATGAGAGGCCCCAAGGGGTACATTGGACATTTTACAATTGCTTGGGAGAGGGGCAAGGCCGGCCTATTAAAAGAGGGGGGAAATTTCTCTCTCCTCTCATTCTCATTCCAAATCTAGATCTAGAATTTCCCACTCCCAAATTCCCTCCATTTCTATTCCAATTCCCTACCAAATTCATTCCAAATTCTTCTCAATTCACCATTAGAGAAGGAGGAAGCAAGGATCTAGAAGAAGGAAGCAAGGATCTACAAAGAGGAGCAAGGATCTACAATTTGGAAGCAAGTTCTTCTCAATTGGAGGTTTCATTGGGAATCCATCTCCCAATAGGTATAATTCAGATTTTTCCATTTAAATAGCTTCTAAATCTGAGATTTAATCATGTAAAATCAACCTATATGTATGTACTACCCATAGGACTTTGTTTTGTGTTCATAGGAGACCCATGGAGAAAGTTATGGTACTTTTTGTGTTAATTTTGTTGGAATTCCGAATTTATATTTTGTTGTGTGTATCAATTGATCCTATAGATAAATTGGATATGAGCTTATGTGTTTGGGGCTAGTGTCATATCCATAATTTGGTACATGTGGTTCGTATCCCAACTATTTGGTGATACGTGTCATTTTGGGGGTTTTCCCTCCGACACGGGGCTTTGAACATGTCGTATTTTGACACGGACACATAGATCTACTTTTGACACTTTGATTTATTCATAAATATTATTTATGATTTGTTTGTATCCTTCGGGGTGCAATTGGTTGTGTGTTGGACTCGTGTCACATGCGTATCCTAGATCTAGTGGGATACGGTGTGATACTCTCCAATTGTGTGGATTTTTGAATAGATCTAATTATGTATGGTTTAAATTCTTCAATTATAATTAGTAAATATATATAGATATTATATATTTATTTTGTGTATTATTGTAGCATAGATCTATATATAGATCTATATATTTTTGTGTGTGCTAATATGATGTACAAATATAATATGTAGCTTTCTTGCATGTAATTATATATGTACTTATGTTAATAGTATAAATTATACATAAATGTTTTATAAAATATATTTATGTGTTTAATTGTGTAATTATATTATTTATAATTATTATGTAATTATTTGTATATTAATGTATATATTTTAGGTGTGCTTCTAGCCATGTAAAATATGAACATTAATATGTGCATGTGTTGTAACTATTGGTATTTAATTATAAGTTTATATGTGCATATATATAAGTATATAATTATTTATTTATACATATGTATTGTGATTATTATTGCATATATATTTATATATATATATATTTCTGTGTTTTAGTAACAGTGGGTTTGTGTCAGTGAAACTGTCGCTAAAAAGGCGGGTCAGCAGCAGCCGCTGTAGCCCACTGTTCATTAATGACAGTTCTGTCATTAATGTTGCAGGCGGGATCTTAGCAGCAGTGGCGACAGTTTTCGGTGACAGTTGATTAACTGTCACCAATGCAGCAGCAGTGGGTTTTATTACACAGTGGCTTTTGCGACATTTTTTGTGACAGTTGAGACTGTCACTATAAGCTGTTTTAATTAAATTATATTTTTAACTCCCTGTTTTCAGGGACGCTTTGGAAGTTTTAAATTATATTTTATATATTATTATTGTATATATATATATGTGTTTTGTGAGGTATAATATTTGTAATAATATATTATGTTATTTGTATACATATTGGTTTGTATATATATTATTTTAGGGTATGTATTATTTGTATTATTAGTATACTTTGTGTGAGTATGTTTTGGGATCTAATTTTTATTCCTAAATTGTTGTATTTTATTTCTATATTATTTTATATAGTTATCTTGTGAGGTTGACCTTGGTTTGACCATGTTTGACTTTAGAGTTGACCATAGTTGACTTTTGACTTAGAATTTATTTATTGACCTAGGAGTTGACTAGTTTGACTTGTTCTCTTTCTGGGACCTTGTATTAATGTGGTATTCCATATCTAGGTCTTCGAGGTACCGAGTCAGACATCTGTGAGACTGTTCATTGGACTTCAGGCGAGTACATTCTCTGATAGTTTCTCATTTATGATATCCTCTATGTTCGTTGTATCTAGTGTAGATTTACATGTTTCTCTCGACACTATGGTTACACGGATTGGTATATCCGGATCTCGTCATGAGATGTTATTCCTTGGTATATGGTGTATATGGTGCAAGTATTGTTTCATTGGTTATCTTGTACAAGTACAGACACCGATTCTCGGGGAGACTAGCTATCTTCTTGGGGAATCTAGTGCCATAGCATACCGTGGTTGGATCTATTATACCAGTTGGGGGTGGGGAGTATTAGTATAGATATGTGATCAAATCCCTATTGAATAAAGTATTGGTAAGCGAATAGTGTTGATCATGCACCGCACGTATGATTAGCCAGGCCGCATTGTATCTTGCCCAAGCCGATCACATGTTAAGCTAGTACTCACACACTTAGTCATTAGTATTATTGTTTCATTGGCATATTGTTCATTATTGTATTTCTTTCCAGTATTTCCTTATTGTCTATATATCTCTTATATCTATTTTGTGCATCTTGTTTATCCACAGCTATTTATTGTTACATAGTTTTTATCATGGATTAGAACTGCTGTTAGAGATGTACTCTGCTCCTTTCCTGACTGGATATATTTTTCCAGATGACACTGAGGAGTACCCTACCTATTATGGACCCCAGGATGTTGTGGGTTTAGATTCGGAGACCCTGGCTCAAGAGGGACTTATCCCAACTGAGACAGTTGACCCTGGAGTGTAGCTTGTAGTATGATAGTATTCTTTTGTACTGGATTTGTCTCCAGCTTATTTTTGTTACTCTTCAGAGTTATTAATGTATTATTTTAAACTCATGAGTTGATGACTATTCTATTCTTATCTGATTCGTGTTCATTCTATCTTAGTTCTGTGATTGAGTACACTATCTTTTGGTGGTTCATTATATTAGATAGACTTTCTAGACAGCGTTCTACCGCCGATTCTGCGACGTAGGCCTGGCGTTATTTCCGACTAGTACCCTTACCCCGGGTGCGGGTCGTGACAAGTATATCGACAGAATGATGGCCAACGTAGAGCATATGTACAACCCCATTGAGGAGGAGTGTCTCGCTCTAGTCTTCGCCATTCTGAAGATCTGATATTACGTAGCAGGATAGACCATCCATGTAATCTTGCGAGTTAATCCGCTGAGGGTCCTTGACTAAACTCGGAGCGCTAAACTCTCGCCTAGCCATATGGGCGATACTGCTCTCAATATACGATATGGTATTTGTCCCACAAAAGGCGATCAAAGGCCAAACATTGGCAGATTTCCTTGTATCCCACCCTGTACAAAAAATCTTGAAACTCTACGACGAGATCCCAGACGAAGTAGCGGACTCAAACATGACCACAAGTGTAGAAGCCATTTGGTGAATGTTCTTCGACGGTGCTTCAAGAACAGGGCGATATTGTCGCTGGCGTCGGGATAGTACTGATTTTCCCCATACAATTTGGTCATCAATCGCGCTTACTCCCTCACAGAGCCATACTCCAGTAATATGGAAGTGTATAACGCTCTCGTCATTGGGCTTCATCTCGCTAAACAAGTAAGAGTTGACTGCTTAGACGCCTACGGTGACTCCAAATTGATAGTCAATCAAGTTCGAGGCGAGTACGAAGTCAGGAATAAAGACTTAATTTCCTAACACCAATTCGCACTCGACATTATCTCCACCTTCGAGGGGTTCTTCAAAGAGAACGTCCCCCGACTACAAAATAGGAGGCTGACGTCCTGACTGGCCTCACCGCTCTTTAGTTATTCTAGCCAATTGTAAACCCCCATTCCTGAAAATTGTATTAGTTATTATTTAATTAATTATTTAAACTATTTATTAAAGTATAATTCCTATTATACTAAAACCGCAACCCGTTAATCATCCCAGCGTAAACCTCACTTAGCGAAAACCCTACAGAACTCTTTCATGCATAAAAACCCAACCTGCCCAAATCCCTTTCTCTACGCACAAAACCAATTACGCACGTAAAGTAAGAAATTAACATCAACAGTTCACCTCGCGTAAAACAGTCAAATAGCAAACTCCTCACCATACCGCGTATATTTTCTCTGTGCGTAAATATCAAAAGCAATAGCAAACTACCCAGCATAAACCACTGTCGCAGCAGCAGTAACTAAACCATCGCTTATTTACCTAGCGTAAACTCTTCTTTTCTTCCCTCTGCGTAGAATTCAACCACAAATCATTAAGAAAGAAATATCTGTATCAGAAGCAAAACTCAACTTTACTTTGCTTTGCTTTGCTTTGCTTTGCTTTGTTCTTTTATACGTGTAAGTTTCTCATTCCACCACTCTTTAGAAAATATCTACAGCCGCACACCTAAACCAATAAGAAGAGAACAACAGCAAGAGTTTTCTTAACCATTAAGTAAATTCCACCGCCCTATATTTCTATATATAATTAATTACAAAGCAATAACACCTTCCTCTGATCACAATAACAACTTTGGACGTGCACTTTACTTGGCAAGTATACCTTGCCATAATACTGTTATTTTACCTTTCATATTGGTACATGTATATTTTATTCTGCCTATATAGATGTATATTTTGTAGATTTATGACCTAATTATGAGACCACCCAGTATTAAAAAGCATCATTAGGTTCATTAACCATGACACAGTGGTTTACACGGGTGTGTGTCTCATATAGATCACGGACGGCGTGATAGGGTTGGCCTCCTGTACGCATGGCCGTGCGTTAAGAATGACTGCTGATAGAAACTTTGTATGCTAGTAGACCTGGCAGTTATTTAGGGTATTAGCATGTGGTGGAGGCAACATGCATAGATCATTGGGACAGGGAGGATAACTCGTAAGTGTACGGGACACCCACTTTCTTATGTAGTTATAAATCTTGTTTACCGTGCGCCCCTGGGATGGGGGGCATATGTGGCATATACTAGCCAGTTGTCACGATTGGTGAATTACGTCAGCATATGTCTAGCCTACACTTTCTCTTACACTCAAAGTTGTCCTCAAACTGCATTCACTTAGATGGTTAGGTGACCCGATGGATGTTTATATTTCAGTACTTATTGGCATGCTTCTATGTATCTTGTTATATCCCTCTGAGGACCTGGTCCCTTTCCAGATATGGACGATCAGGAGTTTCCACAAGAGTATGGACCTGAACCGGATTCTACTTACGAGACTGAGGAGCTCCTACCAACAGAGTTTCTGTGATTATGATCACTGTTTTAGGGGTTTTTGTGTCTACTTTAGTATAGTCGTTTTGTAGTGGATTTGTTTCCACCAGACTATAGACTCTATACACTTTGATATCCAGTTATATGTCAGTTTGCTCCCACTGAGTATTTTGTGCTGTGGATGAGATATAGATGGTGTGTGACTTGTTATGACAGTATATTACCACTAATGGATTGCATATTCATTTACAACGTACGTATGTATATGGTTTTCCATATACTGGAATTCATATACATACGGCTGGGCGTATTACGTATTCCTGGTCCTACGTATTTTGGGACTGGGGCGTGACACCAATACTCATGAACTGATCACCATAGTCGGTCAAGAGCTGGTCTGCTCGAAGAACAATCTCTGTTTTTGCCTGAGCTACTCAGTAGAGACAAGCACTGACTCCCAAGACTGGAGACTCTCATTCATTGACTATGCAGTCTATAAAATTCTTCCCGAGAACCCAAAGGAAGTCACTTTCATCAGAAGATGTTTCCTCCGGTTCTATTACGATACGGCTACCAAAATGTTGTGTTGTCGTTCCTACGACGGTCTTCTGCTATGATGCCTATTGAATACAGAAGTGAAGCAGGCTCTCTGTGAGGCTCACGGCGGGGTATGTGGTGCCCATCAGCCCATACCTAAGCTACAGGACCATCTCCGAAGAATGGATTATTATTAGACGACAATGGTCGAGGATATTGACAACTATACAAGGAAGTGCCAAGCGTGTCAAATCCATTCTGACTTTATCCACCAACCCTCGGAGTTCCTACACCCGATCGTTGCTTCTTGTCCATTCGAAGTCTGGGGCATGGACATCATAGGACCGATTAGTCCACCTTCGTCTAAGGGATATCGATTTATCCTCGATATTATCGACTACTTCTCCAAGTGGGCGAAAGTCGTACTACTCGTTGAAGTAAAAACATCAAACATTATCAGCTTCGTTAAGCATCACTTCATATACTGCTTCAGCTTGCCACAGAGGATCATCCACGACAATGGTCAACAGTTTGTAAGTCATATTTTTTATCGATTTTGTGACAGAAACTGAATTTAGAATATAGCCTCTATGGCCTACAATCCAGCAGCAAATGGTCTAGCAGAAGCATTCAACAAGACCATAATAAAGCTACTCAAAAAGTTTGTATCATCCAATAAATGCGACTGGAATGAGAAGCTAGGTGAAGGTCTCTGGGGTTATCGAACAACGGTCTGGATGCCGACTAGCAGCACGCCATTCTTCTTGGTCTACGGGAGCGAAGCGGTCCTCCCCCTCAAGGTCCAAATACCCTCGCTCCAAGTGTCTCTCTCCAACCGGCTAACTATCGACAATAATCACCATCGACGGCTACAAAAGTTAGAAGCACACGATGAGAAGCGCCTCTTAACTCAATATTGCATTGAGATGTACCAAGCGCCTCTCAGGAGCCTTCAAAAAATAGGCTAACAAGAGGACTTACCAAGTGGGAGACCTTGTCCTAATAGTAAGAAGGTCGATGGTTATAACCCATAATACGGCCGGCAAGTTCCAACCCAAATAGGAAGGCCCGTTCGTCGTAAAATCTGTATTCTCCAATGGCCCCTACCGACTGGAAAAACCTAATGGTGACTTGCTCATGCCCATGAATGAAAAGTTCCTAAAAAAGTACTATGTCTAAGACTAGGCTTGTACTTATCCCCACCAAGACAACAAAGATGTATAGGATTCCTACTCCTTGTTCATCCCCAACAAGTGCCTATGCATGATATTTCTCTACAAGCCATTATCAGTATTCTGGAGTCCTAGATACGCAACGGATAATGGATCCTCAAAAGCTCCCCAGCGGAGTAGTCCCCAGGTCCATTTACACAGTCCGACAGGGACTACCCAAACCAGTCTCGTTAGATGCTAGTTCATGTCTATATTATCTCTGAGCTATCGTCATAACAATCTCCCTAGTGGAGTAACCCTCAGGATTATGTACACTCTCGGATAGGCCACACTCAGCAAACCTCTCCTCAGTAAGTGTCCCGGATATTAGTTCACGTCCATATTACCTTGGAACTAATGTCCTAATATTTTTTTCGGCCTAGTTTGCCATCTCTATACTACCTCTGAGCAAACCTTTTGGGTTTGGCTATATCTTATCACGTCCATATTTACCTATGATATCGGTTGTCATCTCAACTTATCACTCGAACTTAATAGTAAGTACGCCAGCGGTATTAAGTCCACAAAACTTGCCACGTCCATATCACCTCTGGCAGGGCTTGTCTCGAACATATTACTTGCACTCAAGTGCGCAAGAAGTAATGGGTCCATAATACCTATCACGTCTATATCAACTCGGATAGGGTTTTATTTTGAATTTATTATTTACACTCAAGTGCGCAAGAAGTAATAGGTCCATCTAAGTTCCCCAGTGGGACATCCTAAACAAACTGTGATATTGTGCTACGTCCATATTACCTCTAGTACGGTATCCAAAGTTCACACAAACAAATTGCATCAAAGGGAATAACTTTTATTTCTTTCGACAAAGTAAAACTGAAAGCGAACTACATTTGAAGGATTGTTAAGATCCCAAGATCAAAGGCAAAACAAGGGCACAAAAAGCAAAGAAAGAGCTACTGGTGCCATTGGTCAGAGCATAACTCTGCTATCCGTTTTTGGAGATGGGCTATATGGCCATCCAGGTGCACCTAGGCCCGGTGCTCAACCACTTTGGCCATGACCTCGGGGTCCTCATAGTGAGCGAAGGACTTGTGTCTTTCCTCTAGTTTCTATACCACAATCTCGACATCAGTCGTGTTCTTCGCCACTTGGCTCTCCTTGTCACGCCCCGATCTCCCGCAGGTAATCGATCGTCCTCGCTAGGCGTGAATCACCATGCTAGCGCTCCTGTGGGATGATCTTTCCCATCAGGATATAATGCCGTACGAGCGTAAGGCATGCCCGTGCAAGTCCATGATCAAAACAGACGGTAAGAGTTCTAAGCCAGAGAGTCGCACAAATATTCCGAGTGGAGCAAAATAAGAAACACACGTGCGATTGGTAACAAGTTCACAGAGTCGTCAATAGTGGAAGCATTGAATAGAACAAGTATAAAAATAAAACAAGCTCTTTATTAATATTGAACAAGTATTACAAATGGTGCTAGGCCGAGATTACAAATCGCTCAAGCCTCTCTTTCTCTCTCTCTCTCTCTCTCTCTCTCTCTCTCTCTCTCTTTGAAACAGTAAAAGTGTGCCAAGTGGCTACATTTATGGAATAATACGTAGGTGATGTTCTAACATTATGTCTTGTATATATGCATCAGCTCTGGACGCAATGCTCCAAGGCTCCAGAGTGAACTCCATGCCTTAGCACGTACGAAGGAGATTTTTGCACCGAACGAGATTTTCCAGCACCCTGTAAGCAATCTGGTGGGTTATCAGTACATGAATGTACTGGTAGGGAGGCTTCTCGCCCGTTCGACAAATTCAAACACATTATATAGGTTCCGTGCACCATCTATTAAGTTCTCTTTCTAGTCTTGCCTTAGTATCAGTTTTATGGCATAATGAAAACCCTATCTCGTATGACAGTGCGCCGTGCGATATGTAAACTCCCTCACCCAAAAATAGGTATTTTGTGTGTATTTGTATTTCGTGTATTTGTTTTAGATTATTTTTTAAAACAAATAAAATCTAATAATTTTATTAGGATACTTCACCATGGTTTGGACATTGATAATATAGGATGGCCCCAAAACCTGTGTCGCCCATCATAGGAAGTAGCCTACACAAGAGATACTTCATGTAGAATTTTTTTGTGGCATAGAAATTCGATCCCTTGGCATTAGTATGGCATTAGTGTAACGACCATAGATTAATTTTTAAATATTAGATATTTTATATATAATTTAATTGTGGTTATTTTCAACTCCAATTTCCTACAATTAGCTTCCCATAATTTTTCGTGCCAAGTTAGGCATTTTTCCTATTTATAGAGCTGCATATTATTTACTATTACTTGTTGTGTGGATAACCATTTAATTAATTACTAAGTTAATTAGATAATATAATTATTTGATTTATTATAACTAGATAAATATCTAATTATTAATTATAAAATATTCTGAGTGTAGTATTTTGTTAGAATTTTACAAAGTAATTTTCTAGAATTTATTTTGTGTGTGCAAATATTATTTTGGATTTTTAACCTCATTTATATATGTTAATATATAAAAATAAATATATGGTTAATAATAATAATGGTAATAATAATAATACTAATAATAATAATAATAATAATAATAATAGCAATAATAATGTTAGTAGTAATAATATTATTATTATTAGTAATAATAGTAATACTAATAATAATGATAATAATAAGAAGAAGAAAGGATAATAATAGTAGTAGTAGTAGTAATAATAATAATAATAATAATAATAATAATAACAAAAGAAAAATAAAAATAAAAGAAAAATAATTAAAAAGGAAAAGAAAAGAAAAGAAAAGGAAAGGAAAGAAATAAAAATAAAAACTAAACCTAAATAAAAATCAAACGCCTAAACTAATTCCTAGACCTATTCCTAATCTAATCCCTTCTCACAGAGACACCCCCCTCGCAGACTCATCTCTCCCTCTCTCTCTCGATATATATATATATATATATATATATATATATATATATATATATATATATATATATATATATATATATATATATGACAACAAAACCAACTATCCCAAACCCTAACCCTAACTTAAACCCTAACGCCGGCGACCGGCGACCACCGACCTCCCCCGCCACAGCCGCAGCCGCAGCCGCTGCAGCTGCCGCCACCGCTGCCTCCGCCGCCAGCCGTCAGCCCATTTTCGCGCGCGTGTACAGCACAATTTTCCCCCCTCTTCGAGGTGATGTATCTCCCTCAATTTTGATTATTTTTGCGAGCGGTTTATATGTGTACGTTCAAAACCTAACCCTCTAGGATTTTTATTCAAAAGGGACAAGTTTTTGTGTCCCGGATCGGTCAAAAAATCGACCGGAAAATGACCGAAAAACTGACCAAAACAGTTCAGAATTTCGAATCCAAAACCCCATGTTCACACCCAATTTGCCATCAACCTGTTTAATATTTTCAAAAACTAATAAAATGGTTTTTCTTCTCCATATAACCGAGAATTTTTTGTTCTTTTAGTTTTTGTTAATTCGTTCTATATGTTAAATTATTCGGCCTCCAAATCGACCAAAAACTTGACTTTTTAAATTTAAAATTTTTTGATGCGGAGCGTGTCCCGCCAAACGGAACCACTTTGTTGTGTACATATTGCACCGAAAGGCACGTATGGTATATCCTGATGTCTGGACTTTTGCGAAAACTGATTTGGACGTGTGTGCGCGTCAGAATCAACCTGTATTCATAAAAAGTCCCCGTATCGCGACTTTTGTAAAATATCGCACAATTTTGTGTACGCTAGACGAAATGCGACAAAACTTATGCCATTAAATTCATGATATCACGCTGGTTCTATGACCCAAGTTTTACGCAATTTTGAGACAATTGACCAAGCCGCCTATTTGCGGGCCCCATGGTTGACTTTTAGGGCAAATTTGTGTTTGGCTCACCGGAATCCAAAATTGAATATACCGTTGAGTTCGTATTTACATTTAAATTTTGTTTGACCTATAATTTATCCTATTTAGAGACCTTTATCTATGGTACAATTTTTGGTGCAAAGTGGCCCACGTGTAGACCCCGCTTTAACCCAAAATTAGCGTTTTGCCCCTGTGTCCAAATTGGACGAAAGGGTAGTATTTTCTAGCTATTTCGTTGATTCCGGAAATCTTGGTGATATTTATTTCAGCATCCGGAGACATTTATTCAGAGGCCATAGTTTCTGATCCTTTGTACTTGACACCTGAATGTTTATACTATGCAGCTTTCTTGCCAGGCAAGTATACCTTGCCATTGTACTGTGATTTATATTTCATATGATGCATGTATTTTATTTCTGTTATTTAGTTCATAACTTAACTGCTATATAAATTGCACATCCAAGAATAACTTGGATGCAACGATGGTAGCGTCGTATTTTATCTTTATTATATATTATGCATATTGACCTAGTTTTACGAGACCATCACATGATCATGAGGCATTCTTATATTTCATTTGGCTGTGGCACATTTTTTACACGAGTTGTGAGTCTCATATAGATCACGGACTTACGTATTGACTGATCATCAGTACGTGTGGGATGCATGATAGGGAATAGCTGCTATTAGAATTTGCATGCTAGGAGACTTGACAGTTATTAGAGGTATTATCGTGTCATGGATGTGACATTCTTAGAACATGGGGCGGAGAGAATAACAAGTAAGGCGTTTGGGCTCCTTTGCACTTTTCTTGTGTAACCCGTACACTCCGCCGGAGATGCGCGGTCATGATGACCCCTATATATTACCCGGCGGCCTCTGAGGTTCAAAATACGTCATGCTTTGTAGGCCCCTGAATCTCCGAGAGAATCATGTCAATCCTATTTTTAGCCAGATAGCCTACTTATTGGAAAGTTGTTCTCAACGTGCATTCACATAGACGGTTAGGCGACCCCATTGGATATTTATTTTTCAGTACTTTATTAGCATGCTTCTATGTATCTGGTTATGTCCCTCTGAGGACTTGGTCCCTTTCCAAGTGTAGATGATCATGACAATTACAGGAGCACGGATCAGGACTTGCTACTTATCTTTCGAGCAGATCTTCTCTTCGAGCCTCTCTGATTATTAGTTGATGTACTTATTTTGTTTCTCTTATATTCTAGTTTGGTAGTAGATTTGTCTCCACCCAACTACTTGTTCTTATCAAGCATCTTATACTTGATTCAGTATATAGTTGATTGGTTATTTATTTCTTTATAATTTTTATGGATGAGATTTAGTTATGCCTGTGACTTGTGATAAATATATACCACTTGTGAATTATTGTTCATATACAGCGTACGTATGTGTTATGGTTTCCATATATTGGAGTTGCCATATACATACGGCTGGCATGCTTACGTATTCCTAGTCCTATGTATTTTGGGACTGGGACGTGACATATTTTTAGTGGTGCCCATGCAGGTCGAGAGTATATTGTCTCGGTTACGTTAATATACCGAGCAAGCCTGCAAATATAATTAGAGTATAGGATCTCATCCACATTTGACTATGACTCACTTTCCTTCTAATTTGTTCTATTTATATAATTACATCCTGCTTGATTTATGTACTTTCCTAATAGTTTCTTGAGTATAACCTTCTGCTAGAATATAGGAATCATTGTTGATAGGATAATAATTAGGGTAACATTCCTACTAAGAATACAACTAGAATATTGACACATCACTAAGTTTATAATACCTAATGAACCCTAGCATCCCTTACCTATAGATTATTTCACCATTATCCCTTGATATATTTATGAAGAACTTGAGAGTAGTATAGACACTACTAGAGTTAGTTAGAAATTTGACTATATTGTTTGACCCTAGTATTGAGGAACCAATAGAAATCCAAGGTTGAATATTAGGACTAACCCTAACTTTCACAGTCAGATAGTATTAGAGAACTATAAATTTAGCTTCTTGTCTTGATATTAGCAGAACAACACCTTAAGAAGCCAAAAGGAATGAAAATAATATTTCTCTTAATCATACCTCAAACATAGAGACTAGCATACCACATTCCCCTTAGGAAACCATAATATTATCAAGGGCCTTTTATTTTAATTTCATATCTTGTATCTCTGAAACCTTAATGCTCGTTATTTGTGCAACGACTAAAATTTCTCCTTCATCTTTTAATTCGTACCACCGAACCCTTCTGATTGTAGGCCAAGTGAATTCTTTTATGTTAGGATATATAGTTTGCTAGATTATAGTTTTAATCTTGAATTTTGAAATTATGTGCTTAGTAGTTAGAACTTGATAGTTGAGTTGCTCATTTAGATTGTGATTTTATGATTATCCTTTAGTTTCAAGTCAAGTAATCTGTTCCACATATCTCCATATAGGTTATATCCTCTTTCACTTGAGCGCCAGTAACTTCTCCATTCTTAATATTAATACTTTATTCTATAAGTACTATGATTAAGTCTTAAGATGACCAGTACCTATATAACGCAATAGGATACCCTAATAAGTACCAGGATCTTTCCTTCGTATACCCTAACAAGAGTTTCTATTTTATCCCCATAAGTCAGTTACGATATTAGTTTATTATTTTAAGTTGGGTAGTATACCTCACAACCTAGTATCCCAAAGTTCTTTTGACTGATTAATGAAGTATAATTGAATAACATTAACTATAGGCTAGCATAAAACAATAGTGTTTATCCAGATGGTTGAACTAAGAGGCCCATACCCTCATTTGGTCGTCTAGAGACTTAGACAAGAAGTTAGTATGGCAACTGTGTCACGCACCAGTTCCAAAATATGTAGGACTAGGACACGTAAGCATGCCAGCCGCATGGATATGGCAACTCCAATATATGGAAACCAAAACCCATATATACGCTGTAATATGAATATTCAGTCCACAAGTGGTATAAATCTATCACATGTCACAGGGCATAATCTAAATCTCATCCACCAAAAATCAAATATAAATAAATAACCAATATCTATGAACTAGATCTCAATATAAAGTATCTAAAGATGACAGTCGGATGGAAATAAATCTACTGCCGAACTAGAATATAAAATCAAACACAATATAAGTACAACAACTAACAATCAATGCGACTAGAAGAGAAAGCCTCCGTGAAATATAAGTAACCAGTCTGAATCTACGCTCCTACGAATACTCATAAACAGCTACACCTGGAAAGGGACCAGGTCCTCAGAGGGACATACCAAGATACATAGAAGCATGCCAATAAAGTACTAAAATAAATATCCAATTGGTTGCCTAACCGTCTATGTGAATGTAGTTTGAGAACAACTTTCCAACAAGTAGGCTATCTGGCTAAAAATGAGATTAGCATAATTCTCTTGGAGATTCAGGGGCCTATAAAGCATGTCATCTTTTGAATGGCAGAGGCCGCCTGATAATATATAATATATAGGGTCATCACCGCCCGTATCTCCAGCGGAGCTTCCGGGTTACAAAAGAAAAGTACAAAGGAGCCCAAACGCCTTACTTGTTGTTCACCCTACCCCATGCTCTAAGCATGCTACATCCATGACACGATAATACCTCTAATAACTGCCAGATCTACTAGCATACAAAGTTTCTAACAGCAGTTATCCCTAACGCACGGCCCATACATACATGAGGCCAGACCTGTCACGTAGTCTGTGATCTATATGAGACTCACACTAATGTAACAGCTGTGTCACGACCAATAAAATCTAATGATGCTTCATGATAATGGGGCGGTCTCATAAACAAGGTCAATGCATAACATAATAAAAACAATTACGACGACACCGTCGTTGCACCCAAGTTTCCTTGGACGTACAGTTTATTTAGCAGTTAAGATACATGAACTAAATGACAAAAATAAAGATGAATGTAACATATGGAATATGAATAACAGTACAATGGCAAGGTATACTTGCCTGGCAAGGGAGCCACAAAATGTAACGTCCAGATGTCAAACACTAAAAGTCAGAAACTACGGCCTCGGAATGAACGTCTCCGGATGCTGAAATAAATATCACCAACATTCTCAGAATAAGCGAAATAGCTAAAAATCACTACCCTTTCGTCCAATTTGGACACAGGGGTAAAACGGTAATTTTGAGTCAAAGCGGATCCACATGTGGGCCACTTTGTACCGAAAAGTGTGATTGGGGTAACGGTCTCTAAATGGGACAAATTATAGGTCAAACCAACTCTAAATATAAGTACGAACTCAACGATATGTCCAATTTTGTATTCCGGTGAGTCGAACACAAATTTGTCCAAAAAGTCAACCGTGGGGCCCGCCAATAGGTGACTTGGTCAACTGTCTCAGAATTATGTAAAAATTGGGTCACAGGACCAACGCGATACCACGAGTCCAGTGGTGCAAGTTTCGTCGCATTCTGATGAGCAAGCACTAAATGGCGCAGGGTTTTGCAAAAATTGCGATACGGAGAATTTTTGCGGATACGGGCTGATTCTGACGCGCACATGCGTCCGAATCAGTTTTTGAGAAAGCCCACATGTCTGGATATACCGTGCGCATCTTTCAGTGCACTCGGTACACGACGGGGCGGTCCCGTTTGGCGGGTTGCGCTCCATATCGTAATTTCTAGAAGTTAAAAAGTATATTTTCGGGATTTTCAATCTGTTTTAATTCTACATACAGCAAATAATAAAATATTGTGATTAACAAAAATTAATTTCGGTTAGGTGGTCTTCGCATACCAAAAAGAAAAACTAGATTCGAATCTCTGTGGTGGGAGATACGAGTCTGTAAACATGGATAGTTACCGCAGTTTTCTGCGATCTAAAAGTTGTCATTTTTTGCCAACTTGGTCGCTATTTTTGCCTAGGGTTACGTGATGTTCGATATAAACTAATGCACAGATGTGGAAGAGGGATAGATCATAAAAATATCGGTGAAGACGGGGTCGAGTTTGGTCAAGCGAGAGCGCGGATATCGGGGCATGAACAGGGCTTCGCTACAGTCAAATTCTGCAGCGTTAGTGTATGGCGGTTGACGCGGTCGGCCGTACGGAGGAACTCCGGCGGGTTTGCGGCGGCGCTCAGGGCTGGAGGCGGCGGTCGCAGTCGCAGGGTTGAGATGGTCGAGTATAAAGATTAGGGTTAGGGTTTACTATGACATATATATATATATAGGTCGGGGGGGATACTGCGGGTCGCGGGGGACTTCTCGCTGCTACTGTTGCTTTAGTTAAGCGGGTGCGGTCTGTGGGTGCTAACGGGCATGGTTTAAGGTCGCGTAGGGAGTTTATTTTGATTCATTTCTCTATCTTTTTCTATATCTTTCTCTAATTCTTTTCTAATTTTATTTCTTTTCTATTCAACTTAATAAACTTTACATATATATATACATAAAATTCTATAAATTATATATTATTGCGTATAATAAATCTATTAACTGTTCACAGGATCTCCTACATGAAAATAATTAAGGAAAAATTACGGTTGCTCCATAAAATCCTAAATGCATCAAACATCTAGAAATAAAATTCCCATAAATTCTATTTCTTCTAATTAGCTAATAATTACTATAAATCAATTAAATAATTAATTAAATAATTAATACAGTTTTCAGAATTAGGGGTTTTATATTTTACCCAACTTATAAAAATTCCGTCCTCGAAATTAAAATAGGGTAGGGTTCTCTCTATCTAATCTCACTTGGTCACAATCTAAAAAGGATTCTACTTACGTTTAATAATACAATTTCTACCCAGGTCAGAATTTCCCCATCTATCACATAAGGCTATATATTTAAAAAAACTACTCCTCAAATTATTTAATCACGTTTTGTAATTCTCAAGAGTTTACACAAAATATATCACCTATGATATGCCCTTAATTATGAAAAATAATCATCAAGTAATATGATTGGCCTATGGGGTATATCTCGTACTATCAATGTATCAAACTTATACCAAGCACGAGGTTTCTTCTTTCTAAAATAAGGGAAGACGGAAAGCAATAATAAAGAATTCAATGTGGAGGTAATAGAATACAAGTACGAGGTTCAAGAAGGTTAAAGAATTCAAAAAAAGAGTTGTCGAGGCAGTTGTGGATTGAAATCCTATTTTGGTAAATTTTTATTCGTATATTCATATTGGAACAGTTATGTAATCGATATAATATGCTCAGACATGTCTAAAGGCAAGTATATTCGTCTACTAGTCAACTATGTATCTCAATCTTCGTAAAGTAGTCATGCAAAGAGCGAACCAAATGCACTAAGGTTGATCAGACCGTAATACACTTGATTTTGATTAGGCAATGTATTAGTGTAGCACTCCAATAATACATATGTCATGAACAAGCTTGATAAAGAATAAGCTTGCAAAACTAGGCTATAATAGCAGCATAAGTTAAGGTAGTACATCAAATATAAGTACGCTAGATTATGATGAGAGAAATTATAAAATAATTCAAGTTCACAAAAAAGATAAGACTCTACAATCTCTACAGTTGTCATACTAACTCCTTGTCTAAGTCGTTAGTCGACCAAATAGGGGCATAGACCTTTAAGTTCTACAGTCTGAATAAACACTATCATCTTATGCTAGCATACAAGTAATATCATTCAGTTATACTTCATTAATGGGTCGAAAGAAATATGTGTTACTAGGTTGTGAGGCATACTACCCAACTTAAAAGTATAAACAAAAAATGTGACTGTCTTAAGGGGATTCTACAAAATAACCTTGCACTTGTAATTAAAGCAGAAACTCTTATTGGGGTTTATGAGAAAAATATCTTGGTACTTATTAGGGTATCCTATTACATTATATAGGTAATGGTCATCTTAAGTCTTAGTCATAGTGCTTATAGAATATGCGTCAATAGTAAGAATAGAAGGCTTACTGGCTCTCAAGTAAAATAGGATATAACTTGTATCGAGGTGGGGGTATAAATTACGTAATTTAAAACTAAAGAATAATCCTCCAATCATAATCTAAAAGAATTACTCAAACCATCAAGCTCTAACTACTAAGCACATAAATTCAAAATTTAACATACAACTATAATCATATCAAACTATATGTCCTTAACATAAATAAATTATTTGGCCTACAATCAGAAGGGTTATGTGGCACGAATTGAAAGATGAAGAAAGGAACAACATAATTAGTCATTGCAAAAATAACGAGCGCTAAGTTTTCAGAGGAACAAGATTTGAATTAAAAATAGAGGGACTCTAGATAATATCATGGTTTTCTAAAGGAAGGTGGTGAGCTAATCTCTGTGTTCGAGGTACGATCAAGGGAAATGTTATATTCATTCCTCGTGGCTTCCTAATGTTCTGCTAATACCAAGGCAAGAATCTAAATTTATAGTTCTCTAATACTATCTCACTATGAAAGTTAGGTTTAGTCCTAATGTTTAACCTTGGATTTCTATTGGTTCCTCAATACTAGGGTCAAATATTATGGTTAAATATCTAACTAACTCTAGTAGTATTTATACTACTCTCAAGTCATTCATAAATATATCAAGGGATAATGGTAAGTTATTCTATAGGTAAGGGATGCTAGGGTTCATTAAGTATTCTAACTTAGTGATGTGTCAATACTCTAGTCGTATTCTTAATAGGAATATTACCCTAATTATCATCTAACAACAATGAGTCCTATATTCTAGCAGAGGCTATACTCAAGAACTATTAGGGAAGCACATGAATCAAGCAGGATGCAATTATTCAAATAGAACAGATTAGAAGAAATATGAGTCATAGTCATTTGTCGATGAGATCATATACTCTATTCCTAGGTGCAGGCTTGCTCGGTACAGTAACGTAACTGAGACAATATGCTCTCGACCTGCATGGGCCACCACAAAAACATGTCATGCCCCAGTCCCAAAATACGTTGGACTAGGACACGTAAGCATGCCAGCCGCATGGATATAGCAACTCCAATATATAGAAACCAAAACCCATAAGTACGCTGTAATATGAATATCAAGTCCACAAGTGGTATAAATCTATCACATGTCACAGGACATAATCTAAATCTTATCTACCGAAAATCAAATATAAATAAATAACCAATATCTATAAACTAGATCTCAATATAAAGTATCTAAAGATGACAGTCGGATGGAAATAAATCCACTGCCGAACTAGAATATAAAATCAAACACAATATAAGTACAACAACTAACAATCAATGCGACTAGAAGAGAAAGCCTCCGCGAAATATAAGTAACCAGTCTGGATCTGCGCTCCTGCGAATACTCATGAACAGCTATACCTGGAAAAGGACCAGGTCCTCAGAGAGACATAACAAGATACATAGAAGCATGCCAATAAAGTACTGAAATAAATATCCAATGGGTTGCCTAACCGTCTATGTGAATGCAGTTTGAAAATAACTTTTCAACAAGTGGGCTATCTAGCTAAAAATAGGATTGGCATGATTCTCTTAGAGATTCAGGGGCCTACAAAGCATGTCGTTTTTTGAACGGCAGAGGCCGCCTGATAATATAAAATATATAGGGTCATCACCGCCCGTATCTCCAGCGGAGCTTCCGGGTTACAAAAAAAAAGTACAAAGGAGCCCAAACGCCTTACTTGTTATTCTTTCCACCCCATGCTCTAAGCATGTCACATCCATGAGATGATAATACCTCTAATAACTGCCAGGTCTACTAGCATACAAAGTTTCTTACAGCAGTTATCCCTAACGCACGGCCCATACGTATAGGAGGCCAGACCTGTCACGCAGTCCGTGATCTATATGAGACTCACACTCGTGTAATAGCTATATCATGACCAATGAAACCTAATAATGCTTCATGATAATGGGGCAGTCTCATAAACAAGGTCAATGCATATACATAATAAAAATAATTACGACGACACCGTCGTTGCACCCAAGTTTCCTTGGACGTGCAGTTTATTTAGCAGTTAAGATACATGAACTAAATAACAGAAATAAAGATGAATGTAACATATGGAATATGAATAATAGTACAATGGCAAGGTATACTTGCTTGGCAAGGAAGTTATAAAATATAACGTCCAGATGTCAAACACCAAGAGTCAGAAACTACGGCCTCAGAATGAACGTCTCCCGATGCTGAAATAAACATCACCAACGTTCCCAAAATAAGCGAGATAGCTAGAAATTACTACCCTTTCGTCCAATTTGGACACAGGGGTAAAACGGTAATTTCGGATCAAAGCGGGTCCACTTGTGGGCCACTTTGCACCGAAAAGCGTGCCAGGGGTAACGGTCTCTAAATAGAAAAAATTATAGGTTAAACCAACTCTAAATGTCAGTACAAATGTCCAATTTTGGATTCCGGTGAGTCGAACACAAATTTGCCCAAAAAGTCAACCGTGGGACCCGCCAATAGGTGACTTGGTCAACTGTCTCAGAATTACGTAAAAATTGGGTCACAGGACCAGCGCGATACCATGAGTCAAGAGACGCAAGTTTTGTCACATTCTGACGAGCGTGCACTAAATGGCACGAGGATTTATAAAAGTCACGATACGGGAAATTTTTGCTGATACGGGCTGATTCCGACGCACACACGCATCCGAATCAGTTTTTGTAAAAGTCTACACGTCTGGGTATACCGTGCACGTATTTCGGTGCACTCGGTACACGACGGGGCGATCCCGTTTGGTGGGGCGCGCTCCGTATCACAATTTCTGGAAGTTGAAAAAGTATATTTTTGGGATTTTCAATTTGTTTTAATTCTATATACAGCAAGTAATAAAATATTCTGATTGACAGGAATTAATCCCGGTTAGATGGTCTTTGCATACCAAAAAGAAAAACTAGATTCGAATCTCTATGGTGGGAGATACGAGTCCATAAATATAGGTAGTTACCACAGTTTTCTGCGATCTAAAAGTTATCATTTTTTGCCAAATTGGTTGATATTTTTGCCTAGGGTTACGCGATGTTCGAGATAAACTGTAGAGGCACAACACCGGACGAGTCTTATCTTCTTGGTGAACTTAAATTATTTTGTACATTCTTTCATCATAATCCAGCATACTTATATTTTCTGGACTACCTCGACTTATGCTGCTATTATAGCCTAGTTTTGTAAGCTTATTCTTTTATCGAGCTTGTTCATTACATATGTGTTATTGGGGACGCCTACTACTGTATTGTCTAAATTAGAATCAGTGTATTATGGTCTAGCTAACCTTAGTTCGCGTAGTTCGCTCTTCGGATGACTACTTTACGTGGATTGAGATACAGCTGACTCAACTTGTTAGATGAATATACTTGTCCTCTAAACAGGTCAGAGCATATCATATCAGTTACATAACTGTATTGATATGAACATACGAATAAGAATTTACCAAATTAGGATTTTAATCCACAACTGCCTTGACAACTCTCTTTTTGAATTCTTTAATCTCCTTGAACCTCGTACTTGTATTTTATTACCTCCTCCTTGAATTCTTTATTATTGTTCTCTGTCTTCCCCTATTTTGGAAAGACGAACGCTCATGCTTGATATAAGTTTGATACACAGAGAGTACTAGATATACCCCATAGGCCAACCGCATCACTTGGTGACTATTTTTGTAAATTAAGGGCACATCGCATGTGATATATTTTGTGTGTTAAAAACTTTTGAGGATTAAATAACACGATTAAATAATTGAGAAAGTTTTTCTTAAAAAGTATAGTCTTATGTGATAGATGGATAAATTCTAAGTTGGGTAGAAGTTGCATTGTCAACTTGAGATAAATTTTAGATTGTGATCAAGTAAGATTATATTAAGAGATTTAAGTCATTTTAAATGTTAAAATTTTTTGATGAATGATTAAGATGATGAGGATTTAATAAATTTTAATATTTTGATATTGCGGACCAAATATTTATACTTTGAGCACATGATTTAAATTTTGAATATTGAAGGTGGAAGCATCGATTTAAATTTTGAGGATAAATATAGAATTTTAGACTTGAACAATTGGTAAATTAGATTTAAAATTTTAAAATTTGATGATTTAAATTAAGAGTTAAATTCGATTGTTGGATCACCTATTTGAAATATTGAGGATGAAAATTAAATTTAAAATTTGAAGAGTACAAAATTCATAAGTTGAAAATAGGAATAATATTTTATTAGAATTATTTTCAAGAGGAGATTATGATAGTTGAATATTGTGATATAAAATTTGATGTGGGTTATTTAAATCTTGAAGATGTCATATAGATTTGACTTAAAATTGGATGTTGATGATTTAAAAATCGAGAAGATATTACGATATGTTGAATTTTGATTTAAATAATGGTTAATTTAAATTTGAAGTAATTGCGATGGATTGAATCAAATTTGTTATTTAAATTTTTGGAAGAGATTGCGATTGACTGGCCTTATATACAAATGTGAAAGATTTAGCAAATTATGCCTTATTTTTAATTTTGAGCACAAATTTTTTTTATGTTGGGTAGATTGTAAACCCCCTCACTCAAAAAATTGGTATTTTGTGTGTATTTGTATTCTGTATATTTATTTTATATTATTTTTCAAAACAAATAAAACATAATAATTTTATTAGGATACTTCACCATGGTTTGGACATTAATAATATAGGATGGCCCCAAAACCTGTGTCATCCATCATAAGAAGTAGCCTACACAGGAGACACTACCTGTAGGATCATTTTGTGGCATAGAAATTCGATCCCTTGGCATTAGTATAACGACCGTAGATTAATTATTAAATATTGGATATTTTATATATAATTTAATTGTGGTTATTTTTAACTCCAACTTCCTACAATTAGCATCCCATAATTTTTTGGGCCAAGTTAGGCATTTTTTCTATTTATAGAGTTGCATATTATTTACTACTTGTTGTGTGGATAACCATTTAATTAATTACTAAATTAATTAGATAATATAATTATTTAATTTATTATAAATAGATAAATATCTAATTATTAATTATAAAATATTTTGAGTGTGGTATTTTGTTAGAACATTACAAAGTAATTTTCTAGAATTTATTTTGTGTGTGCAAATATTATTTTGAATTTTTTAACCTCATTTATATATGTAAATATATATAAATAATATATGGTTAATAATAATAATAATAATAATAATAGCATTAATAATGTTAGTAATAATAATAATAATAATAATAATATTAGTAATAATAGTAATACAAATAATAATGATAATAATAAGAAGAAGAAAGGATAATAATAGTAGTAGTAGTAGTAATAATAATAATAAAAATAAAAGAAAAGAAAAGAAAAAGAATTAAAATCGAAAAGAAAAGAAAAGAAAAGGAAAGAAATAAAAACAAAAACTAAACTTAAATAAAAACCAAAACCCTAAAATAATTCCTAGACCTGTCCTTAATCTAATTCCTTCCCACAGAGACACCCCCCTCGCAGACTCATATCTCCCTCTCTCTCGATATATATATATATATATATATATATATATATATATATATATATATATATATATATATATATATATATATATAGAGAGAGAGAGAGAGAGAGAGAGAATAAGGGAGGTGAGATGGCACCTCACTCTAAAAACAAGGGTGGCGGTGATGTGGCACAATCCCAGCCACACATTTCATAATTGACAAATTGCACTTAACCCCCTCCCCTCGTTTGTGTGGTTGGGATTGTGCCACATCACCGTCACCCTTGTTTTTAGAGTGAGTTGACATCTCACCTCCCTTATTCTCTCTCTCTCTCTCTCTCTCTCTCTATATATATATATATATATATATATATATATATATATATATATATATATATATATATGACAACAAAACCAACTATCCCAAACCCTAACCTAAACCCTAACGCTGGCGACCGGCGACCACCGACCTCCCGATGTCGCAACCGTCGCCGCCGCAGTTGCCGCAGCCGCCGTCGCTAGTCGTCCGCCCATTTTCGCGTGCGTGTAAGCATAATTTTTGCCCCCTCTTCGAGATTATGTATCTTCCTCAATTTTGATTATTTTTGTGAGCGGTTTGTTCGTGTACGTTCACAACCTAACCCTCTAGGATTTTCATTCAAGCGGGACAAGTTTTCGTGTCCCGGATCGGTCGAAAAATCGACTGGAAAATGACCGGAAAACTGACCAAAACTGTTCAGAATTTCGAATCTAAAATCCCATGTTCACACCCAATTTGCTATCAACCTGTTTAATATTTTCGATAACTAATAAAATAGTTTTTCTTCTCCATATAACCGAGAATTTTTCTATTTTTTTAGTTTTTGTTAATTCGTTCTATATGTTAAATTAATCGGCTTCCAAATCGACCAAAAACTAGACTTTTTAAAATTAAAAATTTTTGATACGGAGCGCGTTCCGCCAAACGGGACCGCCTCGTCGCATACCAATTACACCAAAAGGCGCATATAGTATATCCTGACATGTGGACTTTCGCGGAAACTGATTTGGACGTGTGTGCACGTCGGAATCAACACATATCCGTAAAAAGTCCCTGTATCGCAACTTTTATAAAATATTGCACCATTTTGTATACGCTCGTCAAAATACGATAAAACTTGCGCCATTGGATTCGTGGTATCATATTGGTCCTGTGAACCAAGTTTCACGCGATTCTGTGATAGTTGACCAAGCCGCATATTTGTAGGCCTCACGGTTGACTTTTAGGGCAAATTTGTGTTCGGCTCACCGGAATCCAAAATTGGACATACCGTTGAGTTCGTATTGACGTTTAGAATTTGTTTGACCTATAATTTGTCCCATTTAGAGACCTTCACCTATGATACGCTTTTCGGTGCAAAGTAGCCCACATGCTGACCCCGCTTTGATCCAAAATTACCGTTTTGCCCCTGTGTCCAAATTGGACTAAAGGGTAGTATTTTCTAGCTATCTCGCTAATTCCGGAAATATTGGTGATATTTATTTCAGCATCCGGAGACGTTTATTCGGAGGTCAATGCTTTGTGTAATCCGTACGCTCTGCCGGAGATGCGTGGTCATGATGACCCCTATAAATTACCTAGCGGCCTCTGAGATTCAAAAGATGTCATGCTTTGTAGGCCCATGAATCTCCGAGAGAATTATGCCAATCCCATTTTTGGCCAGATAGCCCACTTGTTGGAAAGTTGATCTCAACATGCATTCACATAGACGGTTAGGCAACCCCATTGGATGTTTATTTTTTAGTAATTTATTGGCATGCTTATATGTATCTTGTTATGTTTCTTTGAGGACCTGGTCCCTTTCTAAGTGTAGACGATCATGACTATTGCAGGAGCGCAGATCAGGACTTGCTACTTATCTTTCGAGGAGATCTTCTCTTCGAGCCTCTCTGATTATTAGTTGATGTACTTATTTTGTTTCTCTTGTATTCTAGTTTGGTAGTGGATTTGTCTCTACCCAACTACTTGTTCTTATCAAGCATCTTATACTTGATTCAGTATATAGTTGATTGATTATTTATTTCTTTATAATTTTTGTGGATGAGATTTAGTTATGCCCTGTGACTTGTGATAAATATATACCACTTGTGAATTATTATTTATAATACAGTGTACGTATGTGTTATGGTTTCCATATATTGGAGTTGCCATATACATACGGCTGGCATGCTTATGTATTCCTAGTCCTACGTATTTTGGGACTGGGGCATGACACAATATAAAAGGAACACGGCGAGACTTACTAACTTACCATTCTTCCTTTTCTGTCCAAGGAAAACTAAGTTAAATCAAGCACGAGAATATATAATAAAATCCAGAGGCAATAGCATATATAAACACAATTGTAGTGAGCGAGATTCTATTTTAGGAGCACGAGTTACACAGATTATAAGGCGTGTTGCAGAAGATGTTCAAGTGCTCAAATACGTACAAGTGTGTTATATTCATATCCGTTTACGTAATTCAGATTATTGGATGCAATACAATAACTCGCACACGGATTGCCGCTAAGCGATGATAACTTATCTATATGAACATAAGTCACTGGCATAGCCATAATGGACAAGTTTTAATCACGGGACAGAAATAGTATGCAACGCAGGTGGCGAGCCTCGCTATATGCTATTTCTTTCTCCAACAAACGATTATTTAGTCTAAGAGCGAGAATGGCATGAAGAAAGGTTCACAAGGCACCACACGTCGTCCTTGCCCAACAGACAGACTAACAGACATTCCGTCTGGATCGGATCGGCCCCAGTGTCCCGGCGACCGTCTGCAGGAACCCACCCAATACCTTGTGCACCAGTTGTCCGTGACATGCAAGTCTTGGGTCTCAGATTTATGGAACTCATGACATATTAATTCTTGATTCTTATTCAGTAATAGTATGCTCCACGAGCTGTGATTCTTGCTTTACTTGACATGATTCTTGTTCAGAGTTAAACTTGACTTGATGCATTCCCCTGGTTCGGGGACTGCCTTGGTGACCTAACGGTCCCGGATAGTTTCATGTTCATATTGCACAAAAGAACTATTCGATAGTTTTCTGGCTAACTAGATGCAAATACGATACGGAAAGTGTTACTTGATTGTAGCATAATTTCATTATGGCAAGCATTGGAACGAGGCAACGAGTACAAACTATAATGCAAGCAGGCAAACATGCATTCATATAAAACATAAGCATTTATGTTGGCATGGTCTAAGGGGTAGTGCGAGGGGTGAAGCCGTACAGGGATATACCGAGAGACATAATCTAGGAGCGTGCAGTAAAAACAAGTGAAGCAATGCACTACGGAGAGTATACAACGATCTACTCGAGGCATAGCGGTGTCTACTTGTACAAAGCAAATGTAGCATGCGAGGGTCCATTTATAAGCCAAGTTTCATTTTTAATTTCCAATACAAGTAATATAATATGGGATTATTTCCTTATCTAGGTGTGTTATATTCTTAATTAGAACTAGGGGTGATTCACCTAGCGACTAACATGTATCGTCCATATTTTAAGTGTGCTGGCTAAGGAAAGACAAGTTCATCATAGCCACCCACCTTAGCGATGATTTGCCTCGGTCAAGCGATACTCCGAGCAAGCCTTTGAAAGTCTAAGTCTGAACTCTTGAAAGGCCAAGTCTGAAAATCCTTTGCCTCAACCGAGTCTTCTCGCTGAGCAAAGTGGGTCGGGTCGTTCCACTTGTGCCGTTTGAATCGGTTGTCCGCTTGAATGGAACGGGTTGTTATATTATACACCACTCAGAAAAAATCTTTTCCTCGAGACTTCCTGAGCGTAAATCGTTCTATCGCACTAATGAATCTATCCCAAGCATAGCAATCGGTACCACTAGATCCTTATACCGTGTCACATGTTTGCTGGGTCAGTCTCATTGAATGACCATATCATTCAATCCAAGATCTGACTCGGTCTCTATTGTGCCTTAGCGCGGAACATATATCTCTTAACGCGGGGTCCGTTATAATCCATCTTGAATGATGATCTATGGTTGAGGCAACTTATACAAATCGTTATACTTGTTCATGCGGATCTAACATTTTTACTTGTACTAGCATTCGAGATCAGTATATCGCGAGTTTGGATCGTGCACATATTCAAAGCATCCTTCAAAAATATGTATGTCAACCAACTTAGCAATAGCGAAGTCTTTGCACTCAAGTTTCATATATCATTAAGTCTTGGATCATGCACACATTGAAGGCGTACCCCAAATATATGTATTCAACCAAACTTAGAGATAGTAAAATTGGACAAGCTACTTGCGAAAACTGAAGGGTTTTCGTCTTATGAATCACAAGGATACTTCCGACGGGGGAAATAAAATTTTAATTCATTCCAACCAAAAATCAAGCATTACACTACCGTTAAGCACGATATATCCGATACAACTGACTAGCTTCCATGTCGTATCGTACATTCCGTTTACGTCAAACATAGCACACGTTTATCGTTTCCAGTCTAACTCCAAGTCTTGCTACCCCAGTTCTATGGCTTTCTTAAGCAATATGCTATAGTCGGTTACACAAGTTCTTTCACTCAGTACAGGATCGTCTGTCTAATTACTATGTCACCTCACAAGGTCATAGGTACAAGTTCAAGCACACGATTCATCGGACAAATTTGTCGCACGATGCTCGCCCCAATTCCTAAGGTCAAACCATTGTTCATTTACACGGAATATTCTACCCAATCTTATTTTACTCAGATTTCTAAACATTGAGCATGGATTTTCCTATACACATGACACGTTTATTTGTACAGGGTTCGAGTCCATTCAGTAAAATTTATGATATATCCAAGATGCAGGACCAGCCTAGCAATTCATATAGTCTATCCCTTTAAGCATGTTTGATAGAATCCATATATCTATTTCTAAGTTTAGACCACCAAGCCATGATTCAATTCTAAATCTTTGATTATAACTCTAAGTCGTCCATCAAGGTTTATGTATCCTTTCATAAAACCATCAAACGTGACTTATTCCAGGTTCTAGGCTAACTTATCCCTTGAGATACTTTTGATTCACTTGCATTATCAAATTTGTCTTATCTTGTCAAACCACTAGCCAAGACGATCTATCAGTTGTCACGCTCCGGTCTCCCATAAGTTTGATCATCCTCGTTGGACATGAGATCACCATGCTAACGCTTCCGCTAGATAATCATCATAATCCGGACGTGACACATGTACGAGTATAGAGTTGCCCTCACACAAGACAAGATCGTCGAACGTTATGGTTATCATTAAAATGATCGAGACACCTTATCATTTCTCCTTGCTTCATCCAAGTTATATATATATTTATCCACTAGGTCATGTTCATTCATGCCGTAATTATAATTCATCTAGCAAAATAATCCAACTTCAATGTTACCGTTTAATAAATCCATAGTCTACTTCTAGCATTCCTCAAGCAACTAAGTCCAAATTTTTAAGCTAAAGTCTATCTACTTTTGATACGTTCCATTCATCGTGTTTGTTTGGAATAATCATCGAACATGTTCCCGTGAGTTCGATTATCCCCACCGTACGTGAAATCACCACGTCGGCGCTCCCGCAGGAAAATCGTTCTCGGTCGGGACTGATTTTGAAGGTTATCTTTTCGAACTAGATTTAAGATCGTTCTTCCAAACTCCAGGTCAAATCCGTTATCGCTTACCTCTTTTATAGAACCACAATATTTATTCTTGGGTTAACTTCTATTCGAGCGATATTTTATTCAAGTTTTAATCCGTTTGATTCAATCCGAAATCGCTCGCATGATCCTCTGAGTTTTCAACAAGTTTCCTTAACCAAGATATCAATTTTACTACCTTGAATCCCTATTCGATATAAGCATTATCATTTATTCAAGATATTCTCAAATTGTTCAATCCAACTATCGTACGAGACCTATGAATCCATTTGAATATTTCTAAAATGATCCATACACCACTCAGGAATTGAGTCAACCAATCAAATCCTCAATCGTGTTCACATCAATCGCTAGCATACTTACCAAATCGTTCCTTAGAATTCCTACATGACACCTAAGCATCGCCTAGTAAAATCTTAGTCTCGTATATATATCCTGTTGATAGTCATCCAAGTAACCATAATTGATTTGTATCTACCGACATGAAATACCGTTCGAGCTATTTCCAAAAATCCAAGCACAATTTTCTATATTTGCCTTAGCGATAACTTGATAATATTTCTATCGGTTGTTATTCTAAGTCTGACTTGTCCTTATCTGAACTATATCCTAATCTTGCTTGCAAACTTGCTCGCACCAAAAGGGTCTTGGTGCGCGATACTCTACACAACTTAGTTGAAAGACTGTGTGCATAGCTAACCGTCCGAACGATATTCTATTCCGCATACTAACCAGTTGGATAATTCTGTATAGGTATTCAGGTTTGCACATAACTTACAAATTCTAGCACAAGTCTATTCCAACCAAGTCTAACACAGGTCGGCACAAAGCCCTTTATATCATAATTTTGTACAAGCAATCACATCATTCATATGCACTTTTGAAAGTATTTAGGCTTATTGTATGGAATATCCCAATCGGGTCAACGAGAGAGAGTGTATGCACATAACCAATGAACGAGATTTTAAAACTGAGAAAATCGATATGAAGTCCAAAGGCGTAAAGTCATGCTCTGATACAAATATGTCACGTCCCGATCTCTAGTAGATAATCGGCCATCCCCGCTAGGCGCGAATCACCTCACTATTGCTCCCACGGAATAATCTTTTCCATCTGGACGTGATATCTCACGAGCGTAAGCCGCGCCCATACAAGGCAAAGATTCGAACATGCGGTAAGAGGTCTAGGCCACAAAGTCGCACAGGTAGTCCGAGTACAGCAGAATAAGAAATGCGCAGGCAATTGGTAACAAGTTCACAGAGTCGTCAATAGCGGAAGCATTGAATAACATAAGTATAAAAATAAAACATGTTCTTTATTAATATCGAACAAGTATTACAAGCGGCGCTAGACTGAGATTACAAATCGCTCAAGCCTTTCTCTCTCTGAAATAGTAAAAGTGTACCAAGTGGCTACATTTGTGGAATGATACATAGGCGATGTTCCAATATTATGTAATGTATATGTGCATCAGCTCCGGACGTAATGCTCTAAGGCTCCAAAGTGAACTCCATGCCTTAGCACGCATGAAGGAGGTTTTTGTACCGAACGAGGTTTCTTCGCACCCTGCAAGCAATCTAGTGGGTCATCAGTACACGAATGCATTAGTAGGGAGGCTTCTCTCCCGCTCGACAAATCCAAATACGTTATATAGGTTTCGTGCACCATCTATTAAGTTATCTTTCTAGTCTTGCCTTAGGATCAGTTTCATGGCATAATAAAAAGTCTATCTCGTGTAGCGGTGTGTCGTACGATATAAAAGGAACACGGCGGGACTTACCAACTTACCATTCTTCATTCCCTGTCCAAGGCAAACCAAGTTAAATCAAGCACGAGCATATATAATAAAATCCAGGGGCAATAGCATATGCGAAGACAAGTATAGTGAGCGAGATTCTATTTTGGGAGCACAAATTACACATATCATAAGGCGTGTTACAGAAGATGTTCAAGTGCTCAAATATATATAAGTGTGTTATATTCATATCCGTTCAGGTGAGTCAGATTATTGGATGCGATGCAATTACTCGCATATGGATTAAGGCTAAGCGAGGATGACTTATCTATATGAACAGAAGTCGCTAGCATAGCCATAAAGGATGAGTTTTAATCACAGGACAAAAACGGTATGCAACGCAGGTGGCGAGCCCCGCTACATGTCATTTTTTCCTCCAATAGACGATTATTTAGTCTAAGAGCAAGAATGGCATGAAGGAAGGTTCACAAGGCACCACACGCCATCCTTGCCCGACAGACAAACAAACAGACATTCCGTCCGGATCGGATCGGCCCCAGTGCCCCGGTGACCATCCGTATATACCTATTCAATACCTTATGCACAAGTTATCCACGACATACAAGCTTCGGTCTCAGATTTACGAAATTCATGACATGTTAATTCTTGATTTTTGTTCAGTACGAGTATGTTATACGAGCTATGATTCTTGCTTTACTTGACATAATTCTCGTTCAGAGTTAAACTTGGCTTGATGCATTCCCCTAGTTCGGGGATTGCCTTGGCGACCTAACGGTCCCGAATACTTACAGGTTCATATTGCACAGAAGAACTATTCGATAGTTTTTTAGCTAACTGATGCATACACGATACGGATAGTGTTACTTGATTATGGCATAATTTTATTATGGCAAGCATTGGAATGAGGCAACGAGTGTAAATATAATATAAGTAAGCAAACATGCATTCATATAAAATATAAGCATTTACGTTGGCACGGTCTAAGGGGTAGTGCAAGGGGTGAAGCCATACAGGGACATACTGAGTGACATAATCTAGGGGCATATGGTAAAAACAAGTAAAGCAGTGCACTGGAGAGTATACAATGATCTACTCGAGGCATAGCGGGGTCTACTTGCACAAGACAAGGTAGCATGCGTGGATGCATTTATAAGCCAAGTTTTATTTTTATGTTTTAACACAAGCAATACAAGATAAGATTATTCCCTTAGCTAGGTGCATTGTATTCTTTATTAGAACTAGGGGTGATTCACCTAGTGACTAGTATGTATCGTCCATATTTTAAGTGTGCTGGCTAAGCAAAGACAAGTTCATCATAGCTACCCACCTTAGCGATGATTAGCCTCGGTCGAGCAATACTCCAATCAAGCCTTTGAAAGTCTAAGTCTGAACTCCTGAATGGCCAAGTTTAAAAATTCTTTGCCTCAAACGAGTCTTCTCGCTAAGCAAAGTGGGTTAGGTCGTTGCACTTACGCCGTTTGAATCGGTTGTCCGCTTGAACAGAATGGGTCATTACACACCTCGGCCCGGATAGCCTCCTATTCATGCTATGTCTTCTACAACCTATTTTCTATCGCAACAAGCTAGACCTGCAGCTTTATAATTGTCTCAGTCAGGTCCTTCTACCGATAGAGGCACTATTCTCTGAGATCACTCAGCCGATCGTACTTCACTTGCAAGTCCCGGAAGTCACGCTGCAAGGTTTCCATAGATAAAGCAAAGAAGGCATTCTCCGTCTCCACCTTCTTTGAGAACTTATTATACACATGGTATATCAGCATCCCCATATATTCCTGCTGGTACCGCTATAGCTCCATTAGGCATTGTCTACCTCCACCAACTTTTAACCCAAGAGGTCGGTCATCTGTTCGAAACTGGGGAGACCCCTCAGAGAGTGGACATGTCCCTCGGCAATGTGCTTTGCCCAGGCAAAGGATTTGTTGCGCTCCAGCATGACCTTGGCCCCTTATTTCAAGAACATGTAGAAGCTCCGAATGGAGAGTCTGACGTTTTTGTCAAGCTCTTCCAGCGTAGCTGGAGTCAAAGGCGTCTGGATGGAGGAAGAAGCCACTGGCACGACAGGTTGTGCGATGATGCTCGAAGACCCTGAAGGAGAAGCAGCAACAGAGGAGCGACCGACGATCCTGCTTGTGATTTAATCCTTTATGGACGCATAAAATGCCTGGATACCAAGAAACTGAGCAACAGATGGTAGGGTAGTACCGCAATTCAGGACAGGAGTACCGGGGTGCCCCGCTGCGTCGGCTCCCGTATGTATACCAACCCCAGGCTGCGTTATGGCAGCCTCAGAAATTATGACTCGGCGACCGCAGTACCGGGAACATTGGGAACGGCTTCCTCATGATGACTTACCACCCCACTATCTAGAGATGCTTCAGCCACGAAGCCTCCAGCAGCAATAGTTGGTAGAGCAGCCGTCGCACCAGAAGGACCCATAATAGTGGAAACCTCATCTATCGGAGTCTCCATAGGGGGCACTACAAGATTTTTGTCACCAGAGCTAGGAAAAGACTTGGGTGTCTTACTAAAAAGTTCACTACCCCCTTCTTCCAGGACATCCTCCTCGGCAGCCATGTCCACGATCCTCAAAAGAGAGACGGGGCCTGCATAGCCAGAACAACCAGTAATTACCTTCACCTGGAGAATTGAAAGTTGAAGCCAAAAAATTATCTCTCTTGTGAAGTTGTGAAATGACATACTAGAGGGAGACGACACGTGTTACGGCTCATCCAACATTGTCATAGCCTATCCCATGGCATCCATGTCATCCACGGATATGTGCTCCAAAGGGGTATAAGGCTGTTTCGCTGAAGCTACACCCGAGCCCTGATCTCTCAAGGACTCAGGTACCGGTTCTGAGGCACCCACATCGAACTCCAGGGAGGTTTCCTCTTCTTGTTCAACGTAAGAAACCACCAAAGTGGCTATTCGTCGGGGACGGTCCCTTCTCTCTCGCGCATGCAAATTTTGAAATAGACCAGAGCCAAGATATTTATATAGAGGATAAAGAAGAATCAAACTAAAAGAGTTTATGGATACCGCCATAGCATCTAAAGTAGGCTCTGCTTCAGAAACCACTGGTGCAAGGGGTCCCACCTCTTTGCTCACAGTCCCCTTCATAGGGGACTTCGATTTTACTGCAAGTTTCGTCTATGGGCCCACATCCGTCCTCATCTTCTTAGAGTAGCGAGTGTGATGCATCTTGACCTTTGATTTGCGCTTGGCAGATGGAGGATCATTAGAAGGAGAAGTTATTTCTTGGGTCTAGCTTTACGATCAGAGGTCTGGCCACTTCCTTGTCCTTCTTTGGCGTCCTACGCACTTTGGCATCAGGAGGCATCAGCATGGTACCTTCGATGTAACTCCTCTCCGGGCCAAAGTTAGTCGGTGGAGCATTCATCGTGCAATAATACTTAGCCGTGGTGTACAGCATTCTCGGCACGACTTCGGCTAGTGGCAATTAAAATTGGACCCGGGGGTCAGTAGAGGTATGGTGACTCCATGCTTGGGCCTCGTCGAGCAAACTGCCACTGTATCCAAGAGAAGCACTCAGATGAACCAATAAGAGATGAGTATAGCCGAACTAACGAGAAAATCGGCTGGGCAGGTAAGGCTCCACGAAGATAGCAGCCTTATTCTGATACACTGGATGAGAGGGACAAATGGCTTGGAGCTAGCGAAAGAGCCTCTCAGACAAACTTTGAGGCACCTTCCCGTCATCATAATGAACGATATTTCTTTCATCGGCAGTAAACTCTGGCTCGAACGTGAAGAAAGTCCAGCCAGTCATGAAGGGGAGCTCTCTCTCCTACCAACGGGGACCGTATCACACCGCCACTTCTGCATCTGATACCTACCGATCAGGGCATTAGCGGCCACTATGTCCTCATCAATCCCAGGATTCATCAAGGACTTGTGATGCAGGAGGAGCCAACCCATCAAATAGTGATAAGGAAGCTCGACCTGCCTCTGATGTGCCTCTGACTGAGCCCTCTGTGCCTTGAGCATCTCATGAAATAGTGTAAACATCTGTGTCGCCTCTGCTGGCACATGAGGTGGAGGTGGAAGCCACTCAGATACAGCTGGCACGGTCCTCTGAGTAGGTAGTGGACCTCCGAAAGCAGCTGACACTCCAATCACCGAAGAAGTGACTGGTGCAGGCCCTCGGGATGTCGCAGACCTCTCAGAAGATGCTCTCCCCTGCTGTGATCTAGTCTTAGGCAGCATCCTGAGATAAAGCGAAAGAAAGAATCAATATGGCACAAGATGTAAGACACTCAAGAAAAGGACAGTTTAAGAGATCAAGTATCAATATCAATGGAGAATAGTTGAATCAAGAGAATTTTTCCTAGATGTGATTGAGTATCTCAGCCTATATCCTATATCTTATATCCTATCACAGGCTCACAGTAGTACAACTAAATCGTCGCACTGCCACGACATCGCATAACTTGCGAAGCTTGACCTGCATGGGCCACCACTAAAAATGTGTCACGACCCGCACCCAATGTAAGTATGCAAGTCGAAAATAACGCCCAGCCTACACCGCAGAATCGACGGTAGAATGCTGTCTGGATAATCTATCTAACAATATAATGAACCACCGACAATGATAATATACTCAATCACAGAACTAAGATGAAAATAAGCACGAATCAGATAAAGATAGAATAATCATAATATAACTCATGAGTCTAAAATAATACATCAATGAGTTTGAAAGAATACTAACAAATAATCTGGAGACAAATCCAGTACAAGAATACTAAGAAGCTACTAAACTAGGGTTATTTGTCTCAGTTGGGATAAGTCCCTCCTGAACCAGGGTCTCAGACTCTAGACCCACTACATCCTGAGGTCCATAATGTGTAGGATACCAGTCCTCAGTGTCATCTGGGAAAATATATCCAGTCAGAAAAGGAGCAGAGTACATCTCTAACAGTAGTTCTAACAATGATAAAAACTTTATAACAGTAAATAGATGTGAATATACAAGATGCACAATAGATACGAGAAATATATATACAATAAGGAAATACTGGAATAAATACAATAATGAGTAATATGTCAATGAACAAGAATACTAGTGTCTAAGTGTGTAAGTACTAGCTTTAACATGTGATCAGCTTGGGAACATGATACAAGATATATGGCCTAGATAATCATACGTGCAGTGTATGATTAATACTATTCAATACAAGACTTGATACAAGGAGGGTATGATCACATATCTATACTAAAATACTTCCTACCCTCAACTGGTATACTAGTTTCAACCATGGTACGCTATGGCACGAGATTCCCCAAGAAGATAGCTAGTCTTTTCGAGAATCAGTATTTGTACATGTACAAAATAATCAATGAAATAAGGCTTGCACAAGATACACCATATACCAAGGAATAACATCTCATGATGAGATCCGGATATACCAATCCGTGTAACCATCGTGTCAAGAGAACAAGGATATCTACACTAGATACAATGAACATAGAGGATATCATAAATGAGAAACTATCAAAGAATGTACTCACCTGAAGTCCAATAAATAGTCTCACAGATATCTAACACGGTGCCTCGAAGACCTAGATATGAAATAAAATATCAATACAAGGTTCCGAAAAGAAAATAAGTCAAACTAATCAACTTCTAGATCAATAAGTCAATTCTAAGTCAAAAGTCAAACTAGGTCAACTACCTATTTCTAGATTGCACAAGTCTAACACAAGGATATTGGTTTTCAAATACTAAAAGTCTAGGTCACAAAACCCATATCTTAAATATTAGGATACCGTATCTCCGGATACGTAAATCCATAGGTAAAACATCAATATATAAGTCAAACAATTATTAATAATATAGAATCATAATTACAACATTAAATAGGTACCGTAATTTTGAACCAACTTGGTATCACAACATAAAACCAAAATCTTGATACCCAAACCCAATACCTTGGGAATACCCAATTACCTTGGTACTTACCTTGGTTTCTCAAGGTAATACCCAAAACTAGTTATACTATCTACCCGTAGATATATACATATACTACAATAATTACTATATATATAGTATATATTAAATACTATTAGCACACACACACACACACACACACACACACACACACACACACATATATATATATATATATATATATATATATATATATATATATATATATATATATATATATATATATATATATATATATAAAACTGCCAAACTGTCGCTGAAGATTCTACCCACTGTCGCTGAAGCTGCTGTTGATATTAATACACTGTTGTTTTAGTGACAGTTTTCTGCAAGTGTCGCCACTATATATACACATACATATACATATACATATACATATACATGTTACAATATATATAATTCTTACTTATTTAGAATAATAGCTACATAAAAATATATATACACCTATATATAATAGATACATAGATCTAAGACACAATAATACATAAATATTGTCACCACTATATATATATATATATATATATATATATATATATATATATATATATATATATACAATATATAATTACACTTCTCCAAGAAATAAGAACACAAAAAATTAGATCTATAATTAAATTGCACACACATGGAACGTATCACCCCGTATCCCACTAGATCTAGGATACGCTTGCGACACGAGTCCACCACACATCCAAACGTACCCCGAAGGATACGAACAAGCCACATATATTATTTATGAACAATACGAAGAGTCAAAAATAAATCTACGTGTCTGTGTCAAAATGTGACATGTAC